>JAUCBJ010001791.1:0-27577 GCA_032718475.1 Nemertoderma westbladi
GTCAGATATGAGACCCATCACCCATATCTACTCTGGCGCACATGACCCACCATTGGCTGTGCAGCTCATCTTCTGGGTCATGCCCTGTACCCCTGCTGCCAGATGCAGGTCGCAGTGAAGTGAGAGTGGACATGAGAACACTCTACTCCTGACCAGCCATTGGTATATCTCCATCTGCCTGGCCAGGCCATATACCCCTGCAGCCAAGTATATGGGTCCTTAATCCAGGACTAAGGGTTTCCTTATCCCAGAACGAAGGGGGTCCTAGTTACAGGACCAGATTTGCTCTAGTAAGGGGGTCTATGCAGCTACAGGTAGCACCTCCTTTACGCTGCATGGAGGTGGCAAGTTTTCTTGATCAATGACCTAGAATACCTGACCTGACAAAGCTCCTGACCAGGTCTTTGCATTTGGCTTGTCGGTACTTTCGTTGTTCTGTTTTCTATTTTATTATGTTATCGTTATTGTTCATATTTTAATTGCGTAAATTTTAGATGATTTGACGTCTAATAAAAAATTCAAATTCAAATTCCTACATTACAGCATTAAACTTTATGGTTTTAATCATTATTATTTCTTGCATGTCAAACTAAATCACCAGGTTCAGCGTACAGGGTGCCATTAATAAGTATTGACATTTGTCTGTAAGGCCGCGTTCACACTACCGAGTCAAAGTCAAAAGACAAAATGTAAAAAAAATAACAAGAAATTAATTTTTTTCTAGAACGCCATTATGTATTATATTAGGCCTATAATGTATTATTATTTATTATTGCTAGCTAGCTATATTTATTTTCTTTTGACTTTGACTTTGACTCGGTAGTGTGAACGCGGCCTATAGGCGAGTCAATCTAGCCGAAAAAGGGGGTCAACCCATAACAAATTCGCAATTCGTCCAAACCAGTTTTTTTTAATTCTACATTACCTTGTTAATACCCCCAAAAAAGTCTATAAAAATATATTATGCGGATGACCTTCAATTTCATGTTTATTTCCTTAGCAACATGGATTTTACATAGCAACAAGGGGTCTATTGGTGGGATTTTCTCCAAATTTGGTACAGACAAACTTTACTCTAATGATTATCGATTGACAGAAGTATGCACTTCTATATAGTTACCAATTTAGTTTCCAGAGCAACTGTAATTTGCTAGATGCCATGATTTGGGATTTGTATCATATATAAAATAACAATATAAAATATATTAAAATATGTTAAAAAAAAGGTGTACCCAAGCGGAGAGCTGCTCCCACCCGCAGCTGCTCATCACTGAGGCGAAGGCCTAGGGATGATACCGGCAGGGCCCTTAGCCAGTCCCCGGCGTGGTCTGCGGCGGCGACTAGGAGACGAGCCTTCTCTTTTGCTGATGAGGCTTTGGTGATCAGTTCATCCTGTCGTGATGAGCACAGCGGGGCATCCCATCCTTTCTGAATGGCGTGATTGATTGGTACAGGAAAATCGGTAGGTAGTAGTTGCTTCGCAGCTATTAGGAGTGGGTTGGGGATGCTGGAGGGAACTGGGTAGTAGGGTGTTAAGCAGTGGGATGCACCCATGGCTGGAAGCCAGAAAGGCTGGTAAAGCTACGTCGCAGGTGCTTCAAACCCCCAGTCCGCCCAAAGATATTAGAAGGGAAGCCTGGGCCCAAGCAACGCCCCCAATCCTAGTGTTGAGCACAATTTGGCAGCACTGCCGAATCTTATCATCTACAGACTTCAATCGAGGCGATCCAAAGGCGGGTGAACACCGCAGCACGTAAATCAACTTCGGAATGGCAAAGCAAAGTCTGAGTAGGTATAGGGCGTCATGCGCCGATAGAAGGTGGATGCGGTCGGCGAACCTAGAGAGGTCTGATTCCTTCTCTTCAAGGACCTTCTCCATGGCTGAATCTCCTAGGGGTAATCCAAGCAACAGCGCATCAGAAAAATCGATTGGTTTAATGCCTGGTGTGAATGCATCCAACAGAGCTGTTGTCCCTTATTTCAGTTCTAAGGGAAAGTGCTTGCCAAAGATTAACTCACACTTGGATGCCTTGACCATAAGCCCTAGCTTTGCGGCCTCGTCTATGGCCCTCTTCAGGTCAGAAGCAACAACAGATGGTGTTCCACCCAAGGAACCGTCATCCAGGAACCACACGTTGAGGGGAGATTCTATGCTATCGACAAGTTCGATTGTGTCGTTGCTGAAGAACAGAGAGGCTAGTGGGTCTCCCTGTTGCATACCATCATCAGAGGCAATTGTTGTCCCATTGTAGAATAGGAGAGAGGGTTGCGAATATGACTGATATGCCAGGTTGTATAGTGGTGGGAGGTTAGGACACCGGCAGCATTATTAATGCAGCTGCTTCCAGCATGCCCATTATAGATAGATAATTGAAACCTGAAAAAGGCGGACAGTCCAATCACTACTAAATAGCATTGCTTTAATACGTTTCTGATTGGTCAGACTATTATCTATGTTTTTTGTGCATATGTCCAGTCCACCTTTTTCAAACACACATCTTATTCTCAATTATGTAACTAAGAAAGATAAACTTGAAAAAGGTGGACAGACCAATTGCTACAAACTGCTTTGCATAATACGTTTCTGATTGGTCTGTCCGTTGTCCATGTTTTCTGCGTCCAGTCCACCCTTTTAAAACACCCTTGGGGTTGGTGGTTTATGCAAATGCAGTTTAATTTTTGACCGTTTAATTTTTCTTTCGTTCACAGTAAAAAGACAGTACATATTGTCGGTACTATACTGTAGGTACTGTAACCTGAGCTACTGTACAGTCATTACGTCAGCAAACGTCATTGGGCAGTTGGGATAGCTTTAATTATGGTAATCTTGTGAAAATTCATAAGAATTCAAATATCGTGCCATGTGCCATGATTGCTCATATTTTAGGTACTGTAGTGTATTGTTGATATAAATAAATGGACACAAAACGATCATTATTGAATGTGTTGGTTCATATTTAATTTCGTTCAGCCACTGTAGTGATTAAAGTTATTACATTATTTTAAAATTTCAAATTGGGGTATTTCACTGGTAATGTCGGCATGTTGTACCTATCTAAACATTGTCTCATAGAGTCATAGATTATTACATCATGGGTGAAAACTGAATAAGTTAACGATATGTCAATGTTCAATGTCTTTGGTGAATCTCTTGTTTATGTCTTCCTGGGGTGAGTCAATGGCCGGAAATGACCGTAAACACAAAATAAATTTTAGTGGGTTTTAAAAATTGGTTCTAAAAAACTAGACCAAGCAGCAGCTTGGTCTAGTGGTGACATTACTGTGCTTCCGATTAGGGAGCCCGGGTTCGATCCCTAGATGGGGCAGAACTGTTTGGGCACAGTGCTTTAAATACTGCAGCCTAGTCCAACCCCGGCTTTCATCCTTCAGTGGTCAATAAACAGTCGGGGAGAAGTTCTATTTTCAACTGAGTTGTTCAACTTTATTTTTTAAAATTAAACTTTTCTTAAAATTCAACTTTTGGAGTAGCTTTGGAGATACTGAAATATGGCATTGGAATCCATTTTAAAAAAAGTATTCCCGACGGTGAAAGTTTTTATTCCATCGGTAATGAAGGTTAATTTTTCGAGTTACGTCAATAAAAACAATAAATACACTCCTTCTGTGACGTCTTGGGACCCTTCTGCGCCTCCTTCAATTTTAGAGTTGAATTTACAACTTAAAAGTTGAATTTTTAAAAAAAAGTTTTAAATTTCAACACAGTTGAAATTTGACCTTCTCCTCGATTGATAAATGGGAACCAAGGCAACTTGGGAAACAGAGTGGAAGGGTTTACTGTGGATGATCACCCATGGTGGTGAACAGGCATTCCTTGGCTTAACGAGCCTAAAAGATTCTCCCATTCAAAAATTGGTTTAATTTAATTAAAAACATTAAGGGAAAGGAGCAAGCTACAGTGGCGGGGGCGGCTTTCTCTAACCAAAACAATAAACTATACATTATTTAACTTGTGGTCAATTTGCGCTGAAGATCACTATTTTCACTTGCCGTCAAAGTGCGCCATTATCTGCCTGGGGTATGTGTGTACATATGTTCTAGAAGAATACTGTAAACATGGCCTGATCCATCCAGAAGGGGGGGGGGGGGGGGGGGGGGATTGGTTCTGTACCTTTTCACCTTTTCATAAATTTATTGATAATAATTTAACATTGAGACGAGATATTAATTCACCGAGATGGGATAATTTTGAGTAATTTTTAAACTAGGCCTATAACAGTATAATACTTTAAATAATAGTGAAAAATTTATTAAATAGGTTTTTTACTAAATCCTGAAATCTGCTGACTGGCTGACTAATTCTGTAATTAAATTACCAGTAATATTTATTATAAGTTGATATTATTAAATTTCTGTAGGCCTACCGGTACCTACTGACCTATATCAGTATATCAGTATATAGGACGAATATATACTGATATTGATATAGGCCTACTGTATACAGCACGAAATCAACGCCCGAAAGTTCGAGCCTCGACGTCGATGATTTACTAACATTTTCTTACTGGCATTATTTATTAGGCTAATCAAACACAAACCAAGCAGCCAAGTCAGCAAGTAGCCTAGGCATACACCATTACGATTACAATCTATTTAGATGCTAATGGTTTCAATAGCAGAATATTGATTTAAAGACTTTTAATCTTTAAAATGTATAATAATCTGTAAAGTTGGTGGTCACTTTTCAGACCGTACTAGGGATCGACCGAATTATTCGGTTCGGTACCGGTACCGAATTTTGCCGAATATGGCAGTCGGTGAGAAGTCAAAAATTGGACTTCAAGTCCAATTTTAGACTTCAAGTCCAATTTTGGACTACAAAGTCCAATATTGGACTTTAGTACAACCCCAAGTGTACCCATGCTGCCAACCTGTATATCGGTATTTAAATCAAAACTGCATCCCGTATCAGTACATATATATTACATAATTACAATGCAACATTATTTTAATGATCAAATTAATTATTAGGCCTATATGTATTATAAACAGGGATCGCACACGTACAGTCAGACATCAGTAGTGACAGGCATCATCATTTTGCGGTAGTGGCATAGCTTTGCGGTAGCCTTACAGCCTTAGCTGTGTATACCGCAGTAGCGTAGTTGAGTTATAGTATAGCTGTATAGTTCATTCATACCCATACTGCCATACCTGTGGTATTTTCATATGGCAAAAATAAGACTACTGTAAAGGTAAACTGTAACCTATTATGTTATTGAGTTAATGTTTATTGACTAATTGTTTTGATTAGGTTCACTGTGTCAAGTACAATGCACACATCCTGACATCTGCAATGCGCCTACAATGCATCTCCAACCAGACACTATATAGTAACATTGGAGTTGGAGGTGTCTCATTCAGTCATTGGTTCCCCCAAGCTTGACACTAGAACAAAGCCGCCTCCGCTTTGCAGGATATCGCTTTAAGCCGTGAGGACCAGCCAGTGCACCTCATGGAGTGAATAAGCATGGTGGACAGCCCATGACTTTCTTGAGACGCATCTTTCTTACTGTCTTAAAGGACACTGGCCTTGAAGATGCGGATGATCTAGCAACTGTCATGGGTGATAAGGCTGTAAGAGTGTAAGGGAGTTGTGGAGGCGCACTTTTGTCAACAAGCCGGCACAGCATTCTTAATACATAATAGGGCCTATATATATAATGCAGCTGCAATGATTCATGCCGATTGTAGTAGTAGTATGTGGTGAGGTTATAGGGCTCCTTCAATTGGTAAAGTCAAAAGTGGCCGTTTATTGTTTTAGTTAGAAAAGCCTGCCTCTGTAACCTGTTCCTTTCCCTCAATTGGTTTATGATTATGATGTGTGTTACTTGTTACTTCTGTACTTAATTATTATGTGGAGACCCCAACACGTTAATCAGTTACTAATCCATTTCATTATCCTGTTATCCAGCCGTTTTATAATACCCTTCCTGTTGTATGGAAAAATTAGAAGAGATGGTGGTAGCATCAACTCTTGTAGTATTTCTTTCTGATAGGGCTCCCATAGCCTTAGACGAAATCGTAGCTTGTACTGTAGTTAGCCTTAGCAGCAGCTGCAGTTGGCTAACCTGGCATTGCTACTGTACCAGTATCCACCAAATATAATTTTTAATTAAATATTTGTTGGAGCATAATCTAATCTAGTCCTAAAGACACTATAAAGTCCTGGCTCCTGGGTACATAAGGCTGTAAGGTTAGACATAACATGAATGTAAATTGTAAACTAAACAATATGGTAAAAGTAAAGTACAAAGTACCTAGAATGCTAGAATGTACCATTATATTCTAAGTACAGTACAGTCAGTACACTGAAGAGAAGATACATACAGAGCTGCAAAGGTAACTTTCCATAACTTAACAGCTGTCTGGCTGTCTCTCATCTGTCATGCTTCATGTACCTTTAAGTTCGATTCTCAATGTCACGTCCAAAATTGGACTTAAAGTCAAATATTGGACTTTTGTAAAAATTCAAAGCCTTATAAAAAAAGTTCCCCCTGGTGAATTTCAGGTCCCCCTGTTTAAAACTCGTATTTTTTGATATATTTTCGATTAAAGAAAAAAAATCCCGCCCGATCCAATTACCCAAGCACCTGTCGGTTTGTGTCTTTTGTTGTTGGTGGTATGCGAAAGGCAGAAAGGTGTCGGTGGTTGTCGGTGGCGTATTTAGTCAAACCCATTGCAAATTACTACTGTCAGACGGTCTGACGGTAGACGCAACATCAGAACATATCTGTAAGAAATTAAATATAATGAATCCTGGAATCTGATGTATTATTGTATATAGCAGTATACAGTAGGATGGTAGGATAAGACAGTTTGCACTGTTGCAACTGTGGTTTTTGCCTTATTTTATAATATGTATAACATATGATTATTGATTAGGCCTAATGTTAGGCGAAGTACCGTACTGAGTTCAAATCTCAGTCGCCGACATACTTTTTTGAAATGACATTTTTAGCACTCAATCGTAACTTTTTTGGTTTTTTAGTGGAATTTCTTAAACTTTAGGCCTACTACATGTGTTGAAAAATTGAAATAGCACTGGCGTAGAAAAGGTTTGCACCTTAGGCTGTTAGGGTACCACTGCAGCCATTTACTGCTGTCATGCCAGCATACTGCACTGCAGTACTGGTACACATACGGTAGGCTACATACAGTACACACCTCTACCACAGTTAGACAGTTAGGCTAATGAGTTAGGTACTGTAGGTAATTTTTAGCCGTCAGCGTCAGGCCGTTTGTCTGTCTGTCTGTGATAAATTAATTACTTAAATTTTAAATTGAAAATTCGTAAATCTATAAATTATGAAATTAATTAGACCTACAGTATGATTGATTATGAGCGATTAGCGAACGATAACCATAATTTTTTTTTTTTTAAATAAATAATTAAATTTTTGAAAAACTCCGGCTCCGGCTCCGGCCAAATTGTCCAACTCCGGCTCCGGCCAAATCCCAACTCCGATCGAGCCCTAATCCCTACTATCTGACTATCGGCGGTCTGACGAATCTGTACAAAAAGGTACAAAATAGTACGGTATAATATAGTACAAAAGAGTACAAAAGAGTAGGCCTACAATAAAGTGCAAAAATAGTACAAAAGAGTGCAAAAATTGTACAAAAGAGTACAAACGAGTGAGAAACGCATACAAAACGTGTATACCAGTATAGTCTACACAACACTAAACTTGTATTTGTATATATAAATATAATTAATTGTAAGCAAATGCAACGGGACCGAAATATGCGCCGCTACAGTGTCAATCACTAGCGGCCTTGGTTCTGTGGTCAGTATGAAATGATTGACAGAACTTTGATTAATGTAGATTTTGACTGGCTTACAATTAGAAATAGGCTACAGTTCGTATAATACAATATAATGCAATACTATGCAGTGGGTAGATAAAACTCCTATAACTGAGACTCAAAATTTAGGTCAGTCTTAAAGTACTGAAGTAGCCCATATACTAAAGGATAGACTGTATGCTACCTTACATTACTGCATTATGTAGGCTATATATGTCTGTATGTATGTACGCCTCTATCTGCAACTCTATTGAGTTCTCCCTTTGCAATTTTGCGGGCTTGGGACCGTATTTTGTGTTTTTTTGATCACAAAAGGCTGCATTAAAACTCATAAGATTGTATTGTAATAGGGGCCTACTCTCTGACTGCTAGACAGCTAGATCAGCCCCCGCTCAATGCATGGCTCGCCCCACAATCAGACAATGCTTTGTTTTATTTTGCACATCATGTGCGCCCCTCTAAACGATTTGAACTACACTTGAATACACGTTTTGTAAGCGTTTCTCACTCGTTTGTACTCTTTTGTACTATTATTGCACTCTTTTGTACTATTTTTGCACTTTATTGTACTCTTTTGTATTCTTTTGTACTATATTGTACTATTTTGTACTTTTTTGTACAAATTCGTCGGACCCACTATCGGTGCTGCTTTTTAACCTATAACAGTAGTTCCCTGCCTTGAACTGTTTTGCCTTCCAGCTCCCACACTGTGGTGTGGACAAACCGACAGATTGAGCATTGAGGTTCCGTACCCACTTTCAACTTTCCACTTTCAATTAATGGATTAGTACGCCTAACTGTTGGTTGACTGTATATAATATAATCTGGTATATAAATAACCAACATCATAAATTATTATTGAGGAATGTAGGCCATTTACAATTACAACAATTACTAAATTGTCTTGCTCGCTACGCTCGCAGTCGCAGTTTAATCACATCTGTATTTAAAAACATTCGTTTGACCTACTATCTGACTATTACTGTATTACCGTATTACAACTGTATTTAGTGTTTACGTTTCTTCAAAATTTCCTTGCTCGCTACGCTACGCTCGCATTTCACTGTTTTAATGTTAAAATACTGCAGGCCTATTGCAGTATAAACTGATAAATGATTACAATAATCAGATAATTGCAAAATTTCATGGTCAATGGCTGAATGGCAGAATGGTTGGCGCGATTTGAATGTCATGGCTGGCGCGCTTTTCGTTTAACCAGAACCCGTGTGGCGCGC
Source organism: Nemertoderma westbladi (assembly GCA_032718475.1). Lineage (NCBI taxonomy): Eukaryota > Metazoa > Xenacoelomorpha > Nemertodermatida > Nemertodermatidae > Nemertoderma > Nemertoderma westbladi. The sequence goes on from JAUCBJ010001791.1 coordinate 9,063, forward strand.
TTTTTGTCAATATTCCATATAGGACCTTAGCCTAATTTGAGCAAAATCGATGCACTCTCAAAAGTTATTGCAACTTTAGTTCTTACAGGTACAGCAGTACCGGTACAGTAGTACTGTAGTGCCGTTATTGTAGCCGATTTTCTCCCTTTCTTTTAGCAGTTTAGTAAAAACTAAATTTTTTGACAAATTTTATACATTTTAAAATAAAATTGAATATTATGACTTTGGCACTTTAGTCTGTTAGTGTCAAATTTTTCAATATTAGGTAGGCAGGTAGGCCTATTCGGTACCGAATTTGCCGAATTTTTTTCAAATTAGTTTCGGTTCCGGTTCGGCAAAATTTTAAATTCGGTCGATCCATAGGCCTATACCGTACTGGCCCGTGGCTTCGGCAGTTAGGCTATTGACAGATTGATGTTTTGAACATTGCTTCATTAAGCTGTTAAGGACGTATTTCAAACTGTCAAATACTGAAAGAGACCCATAGTATGGCTCCCAAATTGAAAAGTAGCGGTAGCATATTAAAAGGTTGCAAGAAACACCCATCTAATCCCTCCCGCCTTCAGACGCGACGGAACCGGAACCTACGACTCAGTGTGATCCCGGGCTGCGCCCACGCACTGCCCGACCAGAGACCCGCCGTCGGGGGCTCTGTGCCCAACACCCCCCAGCAGGATTCGCCCTCCAATCCCATGTGTCTACCCACCGAGTTCCAGCGCCGACTCGCGGTCTGCGAATCCTCGGGATCCAGCTCCGATGGCCCCTCAACCTCCTCCCACTACCCGACGCCTCGCTACGATCTACGCGCTCGTCTGCCTCCCTTCACGCCCAACTGTTCCCCTTTACCGTCGAAGAAACGGAAATCCTGCGTCCTCATTTCGGCAGCGCCGAATTCCGTCAAAACCACCGAATCCAAAGAGAATACCAATGACGGCGCGGGCAGAGCCTACCTTCGCGACGTACTGCCTGACGAACTGTTGCTCCGTATCTGCAGTTTCCTCACCGAGTTGGATCTATGCCGCCTCTCTTGTGTTTGTCGCCGTTTCTTTATGATAGCTAAAGACCCTTATCTGTGGAAACGGCTGTACCGCTATCTCTTCGAGCACGACACCCCCCTTGTCATGCCGGAACGGGGTCGGTTTGAATTCCTCGTCGCGCCTTTCTCGATGTCTAAATGGAAGGAAAGTCTGAAACTGCTATACCGTGGTGTTCATGTGTCAACGCGTCTACGTGCCGAATCGGGACCGAGTCGACGGATTAAGGCTACCGAATCTATAGAGGCCGCTGTCGCACTCGTGGAAACTTCCGACTTCCCGTTGGTGTTGGTCCATCCGGGGACCCACCGTGGATGGATCTGTCTGGACGCTCCGGTATGGATAGTCGGCGCGGCTCGCGGGTCGCCGGACGGGGTGGGTTCGATTCCGGCGGACCCGTACATGCCGTCGCCGACGCCGTGGAATCCAGCGGTACCGCCGGTCGCCGGGTCTCCGTCCCGTGTGGTCGCGGCACCGCTGAGCGGCTCGGAGCGGATCGCCGACCGCGTGGTCCTCATCAACCGCGCAGAGTCGACCGTGGTCTACTTGGAGGGCTCGTCCGGCTCCTACCTCGGTTACGTCACCGTCCGCTACGTCCCTCCCACTCCATCCACCAGCCCGCAGTACGGCAGCTGTGTCGAGATCAGCAACGCGTCGCCTCGGATCGACCGTTGCGTCATCCGGAGCGGCGCGTCGACGGGCGCGGCGGTGCAGGTCAGCGGCTCTCGCGCCGATCCCGTGGTGTCCCGGTGCTGCGTGAGCGAGAGCGAAAACTGCGGTATATTCGTGAGCGACAGCGCGACGGGGACTTACACGGACAACGAGATCGGGGGCAATGGGTTGGCGGGGTTCTGGGTGAAGTCCGGGGCCAACCCTGTGGTTCGACGCGCCCACATCCACCATGGGCGAGACGTGGGCGTCTACTGCTTCGATAACGGTTTTGGGTATTTCCGGGATTGCAACATCCATGACAATAGGATAGCCGGTGTCGAGGTGAAGGAGGGCGCGAATCCCTGCGTGATTAACTGCGACCTGCACCACGGGAAGACCGGCGGACTTTACATACACGAACGGGGAAGAGGGGAGTTCATTGCCAACAAATTTTACAACAACACGTTCGCCGGGGTCTGGGTCAGCAAGGAGAGTAATCCCACCATCCGTCACAATGAGATCTTCAACGGTCACCAAGGCGGCGTTTACATCTTCGACAGGGGTCGCGGGTTGGTCGAGCACAACGACATTCACGACAACGCTCTGGCCGGGGTGCAGATCCGCACCGGTTCCGATCCGATCGTCCGACACAATAAGATCCACGACGGGAAACACGGAGGCGTCTACGTGCACGAGAGCGGGCAGGGTTTGCTCGAAGATAACGAGATCTATGGGAACGAGTTGGCCGGGGTCTGGATAACCACTGGGAGCTCCCCGCAGCTTCGTCGCAACAGGATACACAGCGGGAAACAGGTGAGTACACAGTGGGAAACAGGTGAGTACACAGTGGGAAACAGGTGAGTACACAATGGGAAATAGGTGAGTACACGATGGGAAACAGGTGAGCACACAGTGGGAAACAAGTGAGTGCGCAGTGGGAAACAGGTGAGTGCGCAGTGGGAAACAGGTGAGTACACAATGGGAAATAGGTGAGTACACGATGGGAAACAGGTGAGCACACAGTGGGAAACAGGTGAGTGCGCAGTGGGAAACAGGTGAATGCGCAGTGGAAAACAGGTGAATGCGCAGTGGGAAACAGGTGAGTACACAATGGGAAACAGGTGAGTACCCAGTGGGAAACAGGTGGGTGCGCAGTGGGAAACAGGTGAGTACACTATGGGAAACAGGTGAGCACACAGTGGGAAACAGGTGAGTGCGCAGTGGGGAACAGGTGAGTACACAGTGGGAAACAGGTGAGTGCGCAGTGGGAAACAGGTGAGTGCATAGTGGGAAACAGGTGAGTGCGCAGTGGGAAACAGGTGAGTGCGCAGTGGGAAACGGGTGAGTGCACAGTGGGAAACAGGTGAGTGCGCAGTGGGAAACAGGTGAGTACACAATGGGAAATAGGTGAGTACACGATGGGAAACAGGTGAGCACACAGTGAGAAACAGGTGAGTGCGCAGTGGGAAACAGGTGAGTTCAAAATGGGAAACAAGTGATTACACAGTGGGAAACAGGTGATTACACAATGGGAAATAGGTGAGTACACGATGGGAAACAGGTGAGCATACAGTGGGAAACAGGTGAGTGCGCAGTGTGAAACAAGTGAGTACACAGTGGGAAACAGGTGAGTGCGCAATGGGAAACAGGTGAGTGCACAGTGGGAAACAGGTGAGTGCGCAGTGGGAAACAGGTGAGTACAAAATGGAAAACAAGTGAGTACGCGATGGGAAACAGGTGAGTACACAATGGGAAACAGGTGAGTACACAATGGGATACAGGTGAGTACTCAGTGGGAAACTGGTGAGTACACAATGAGAAACAGGTGAGTACTCAGTGGGAAACAGGTGAGTACAAAATGGGAAACAGGTGAGAACACAGTGGGAAACAGGTGAGTGCGCAATGGGAAACAGGTGAGTGCACAGTGGGAAACAGGTGAGCACACAGTGGGAAACAGGTGAGTACACAGTGGGAAATAGGTGAGTGCGCAGTGGGAAACAGGTGAGTGCGCAGTGGGAAACAAGTGAGTACACAGTGGGAAACAGGTGAGTGCGCAATGGGAAACAGGTGAGTGCACAGTGGGAAACAGGTGAGTGCGCAGTGGGAAACAGGTGAGTACAAAATGGAAAACAAGTGAGTACGCGATGGGAAACAGGTGAGTACACAATGGGAAACAGGTGAGTACACAATGGGATACAGGTGAGTACTCAGTAGGAAACTGGTGAGTACACAATGAGAAACAGGTGAGTACTCAGTGGGAAACAGGTGAGTACAAAATGGGAAACAGGTGAGAACACAGTGGGAAACAGGTGAGTGCGCAATGGGAAACAGGTGAGTGCACAGTGGGAAACAGGTGAGCACACAGTGGGAAACAGGTGAGTACACAGTGGGAAATAGGTGAGTGCGCAGTGGGAAACATGTGAGTGCGCAGTGGGAAACAGGTGAGTACACAATGGGAAACAGTGAGTACACAGTGGGAAACAGGTGATTACACAATGGGAAATAGGTGAGTACACGATGGGAAACAGGTGAGCACACAGTGGGAAACAGATGAGTACACAATGGGAAATAGGTGAGTACACAATGGGAAACAGGTGAGTACACAGTGCGAAACTGGCGAGTACATGATAGGAAACAGGTTAGTACACAGTGGGAAACAGGTGATTACACAATGGGAAATAGGTGAGTACACGATGGGAAACAGGTGAGCACACAATGGGAAATAGGTGATTACACAATGGGAAGCAGATGAGTACACAATGGGAAACAGGTGAGTCTGCAGTGGGATACAGGTGAGTGCAAAGTGGAGGTGAGTGCGCAGTGGGAAACAGGTGAGTACACAATGGGAAACAGGTGAGTACACAGTGGGAAACAGGTGAGTACACAATAGGAAATAGGTGAGTACACGATGGGAAACAGTTGAGTACGCAGTGGGAAACAGGTGAGGGCACAGTGGGAAACAGGTGAGAGCGCAGTGGGAAACAGGTAAGTGCAAAGTGGAGGTGAGTGCGCAGTGGGAAACAGGTGAGTACACAATGGGAAACAGGTGAGTACTCAGTGGGAAACAGGTGAGTACACAATGGGAAATAGGTGAGTACACGATGGGAAACAGGTGAGCACACAGTGGGAAACAGGTGAGTGCGCAGTGGGAAACAAGTGAGTACACAGTGGGAAACAGGTGAGTGCGCAATGGGAAACAGGTGAGTGCACAGTGGGAAACAGGTGAGTGCGCAGTGGGAAACAGGTGAGTACAAAATGGGAAACAAGTGAGTACACGATGGGAAACAGGTGAGTACACAATGGGAAACAGGTGAGTACACAATGGGATACAGGTGAGTACTAAGTGGGAAACAGGTGAGTACACAATGGGAAACAGGTGAGTACTCAGTGGGAAACAGGTGAGTACACAATGGGAAACAGGTGAGTACACACACAGTGGGAAACAGGTGAGTACACAGTGGGAAACAAGTGAGTACATGGTGGGAAACAGGTGAGTACACAATGGGAAACAGGTGAGTACACAATGGGAAACAGGTGATTACACAGTGGGAAACAGGTGAATACAAAATGGGAAACAGGTGAGTACTCAGTGGGAAACAGGTGAGTACTCAGTGGGAAGCAGGTGACTACACAATGGGAAACAGGTGAGTACACAATGGGAAACAGACTGGGAGACAGGAAACACTGCTTTTATCTTAGCTTCTCGAAGACCACGCTTATACCTGGAGAATTTCTAAATTTTTGCTAGACTACATGTGTACCATTATCGTTTAAATATTGGTATCGGTGCATAAATACATTCTGGTCATAAACCTGGAAAGTGCTACTTTTCTCACAATGATGTTTTCATTTTGCCTATCACCTACGTTTTACTTTCGTTTAATTAAGTGTAACATTTCCTCCACTAATTAGTGGGCGTTAAATATAATATATATCCCATGAAATTCAGACTTATTGGTTTATTTGTATTAGGTGGGTGTCTACTTCTATGATAGAGGCCAAGGTGTTCTCGAAGAGAATGAAATATTCAACCACATATATTCTGGTGTCCAAATCCGAACCGGTTCCAACCCCCACATCCGGAAAAACAAGATATGGGGCGGCCAGAACGGGGGCATCCTCGTCTATAACGGGGGTCTGGGCGTTATCGAGGCTAATGAGATATTCGATAACGCAATGGCTGGTGTCTGGATCAAAACCGAAAGTAATCCCACCCTCAAGAACAATAAGATCCACCACGGACGCGATGGGGGTGTCTGCGTATTCAACAACGGCAAGGGCATCCTCGAGGGCAACGATATCTTCTGCAACTCGCAAGCCGGAGTTCTTATCAGCATGTCATCGACCCCGTTGCTACGAAACAACCGGATATTCGACGGGTACGCCGCCGGTATCGAGATCACAAATAACGCGACTGCCCAACTCTATGGCAACCACGTATACAACAACAAGTTCGCTGGTCTGTGTGTCGCTAGCGGGGTTAAACCGGTCCTTCTTGGGGGCAACATCATTGACGGCAACCTGGATTGCATCAGACACACTGTCACCTCGGGCAAGTGTATCAACAGTGTGTCCGTGTACACCAGCTACCCCATGCACGACTTCTACCGGTGCCACACGTGCAGCGGCGCCAAGGAAAACAATACTATTTGCGTCAACTGTAAAACCCGTTGCCACAGTGGCCACAACGTGGTGTACGTTCGCCACGATAGATTCGTATGCCACTGCGGCGATGGCTCCTTGGAGCGCGCGTGCCTCATCACCCACGACATACGGACTAGCACTAACACAGCGTACGAATCGGCTCACCCAGTAGGCGCCTCTTGTATCTTATAATTACTAAAATTATATATTTTCAAATTAAGCTAACCAATAATCCTCAAACTCTGCGTATTCTCATGCAGTACCTACGTAAAGCTGTGCAACGGAATGGCCGATTCATCCTACCTTTAAATCTTACGTAAGCTCTGCAACACTTTACCGCCCACGGCTTCTTTAGTATGATCTACCGATAGGGCGTGCTGCGAACTGTATATATGTCTACCACATTAGAACTATTCATAATGAATAGATACAAGGCATTATTTATTACTTATCTATGAAAATATTCGTTTTTTTCTGTGATTAATACGGCGATGAAAAGCGCTTGCTGGCCAAGGATTTACGTTGAGTCGATGGCACACCGGATGTCAGGGTGTCTCTCCGTCCTGCCGAGGGCCCTTTGGCGTCGTGTGTGAGGTGAACCTGAGCCGTACCATCGGGGAGGTGCGGGTACTGGACTGTTTAACGATAAGGTTGCAGGCCGCGGGTGTCACAGATTAACCGGAACTCATCTAATGAGCTCAGAATTCGTGTATATTCTGTAACGTTTAAAATTATTATATTATTGAGATGTAGTTCGTTGTTCGTTCGTTATTACTTACTATATGTATAGCCGAACATTTATATATTTACTGTATTGGTGCTCAACCACGTATTTATTTATTTGTTTGTTGGTATCGATTGACGATATTTATGGGACATTAAGAAGACCAAGTCTACCTGCAATACTTTATTTTAGACCTTGTTCCACCCCTACAACTCTGGGTTTATTTTATTTCCTTCTCTCTCTTGGGAGGTCACTGTCACTTTAAAACGGCAAAATTTTAGCAAAATCTTTAATTGTTCATATATTTTGATTGCATGAACGAAATACGATAATTTTGGCTTATTTTAATTTGTATTTTTACTGTTTATATTAGATCCAGTGTAGATCTTCGGCGCAACTTTAAGCGTTTACGTTTTAGTACGCAGCTCCAGAGATATCCAAGGCAGACATGTTTTAGTTTTTATATGTTTTGAAGAGACAATATGAAAATTAGGTTCTGGACATAAACACGACTTAAATACATATTTATTTCGTCAATGAAAATATGGGTTTTCTCAAAAAATATTACCGAACTTTGAAGGTTCACTGTTACTAGTAAAGTAGGTCTATAGTGGCACAAGTACGAGCCCATTCTGAAGATAATTTTATGTGCTTTCTATATAACCAATTTATTGATGTGACCACTGACCATATCATTTCCTATGGCGAAGCCATTGCCAAGAATGTAACACCAACTCGGGGAAAAAACATAAAAATGTAGATCGTAACTCGATTTTCGAGGTGCTATAAAATTGGTAACGTTGACGTGTTTGTATTGAGTCACCACTATTTTAAATACTTCCAAGGTACTCAACCATAAAATAAATCACATTCGATAAAAATCGACTGTTTGTTCCACGCCGAGCCTTAAATCAGTCGACTTTGGATAAGTTTGTAGACCGCGGAAAATATAGACTTTGGAAATACTCACAGAAACGTCGCCCAAGATCTACAAAATTTATATCCAAAGTCTAAAATTCAGTTCTAGTTCGGAATACGTTTTATTCAAAGTCTACAACGACTTATACTTTTCACATGACTTTTCAAGCTCTACAAAACGATAGAATCCTTTTTGGGGTAATTTTAAATTTTGTTATTATGCTCGTACACTACTGGCTAACTGCAGTGTTGACAGCGGTGCGTTGAAGATTGCGAAATCACAAAAGTCATCTGTGAGCTATATGAACAACTAAAGTAATGTTAATATAACTTTATCTTTCTAATATTTGGGCCTTGTGATATAAAGTGATAAAAAGATGCCAAGAACACGTTTCGTGAAATTAAAAATTGAATTCAAACTTACAATCCCGATCGCGATCCCGGCAATCCCGAAATGTCTGATCCCGTTTAAACACTAATATATATATATATACAGACAAACCAAACACGGCTAATGTAAAAGTTAAAAAAATGTACTAAGGATCAAGAGGGGAAACCAATTTTAACCAAAAAGGTGTAATCGCTTAAAAAAAATGAAATTTGCAACGATGTTTCTCGTGTTGGGTGGCCTTTGTTTCGAGGATCACAGCACTACAAAGCCAGAACAGATCTCGCTGCTGGACTAAATGCCTAATAATACTTTGGATGTATTTCGGAGTATTCTATAACTATAAATTTAGACAATGAAATAAACACGGCGCGATTCATATTCAATATTGGTTTGTAGTTGAGCTGCTCTCTACTTAAAATAATAAATATTCCAGAACATTGAGAAAGACAGCTTCCGGAGCGAGTACCAAAATTGGAATTGCTGTAATTACTAATATACTCTAGTTTGTTCAATTTTTGTTGTAACACTATTCGTTCAATCCTTTATTAAAGAATTAAGCAACAAGAAAGTACCAATTTAAGAATGAACTTCCCTATTACATGGGAAATATACGTTGGAAAATAAGTTTTTTCCCAAGAAATAAATAATTATTTTTAAAGTACCGGGCCGCTGCGGGTGGATTGGTAATTTGGATGAGATACCGGGATGGAATTGTTAGAGATAATTATTTCATGTACGGAATTATCCAATGAGGAATCATCCGTGGTGGAATGGGGTAGTCGACTCAGAAAATTTTATTCGAGTTTTTGTTGGATTCATTTAAAAGAGCATGTGAAAAAACCCAAGAGAGCAATTTTACTTAATAATTAATTAATATTGGCTGAGTTATAGCGATTTTAAAACGCAAAATTAGCAACATCGAAAAATCAGGCCGTTTTAGGAACTTGTGCATTTGGCGTCAGCCATAACACAGCAACATTGTCAAGCGCATTTTGATTGGGTAATATAAAATATAATATCTCAGTAATCTAAAATTAAACAAATAATTAATGTAGCTAAGTATTTATTTGGATGTGTATTTATGGTGCGTTAAGGGATAGCGGGGCCCATGTGAAGAATACCAGACTTTCTGCCGTTACATTTTACTTTGCAGTTACCCCCATGTGAAGAAGACTATTCAAAAAAAGTATTCGAAAAAAAATGTCCGTTTCGCCTACCCCCTAACGCTTTAATGTAGTCAGAGAATCATTGTAGTAACCAACTGTGAAATATAACTTTGACATGAGATTTGTAGACTTTGAATTGATAGTACTGTATATATCCAAAGTCTATAACATCAAAATGTAGACTTTGGAATTGAATATCACGTTCTACATAAAAATTTGTAGATTTTAGGTGAAAATTTGAGTTTTTTCTCACTAACTTTCCACAACCTGAATCAACTTATGTTTTATTATCAGATTCGTTTTCAGCACGAAAAAGCTATCGAATGATATAAGATGGGCCTACTTGCCTATTTCACCAACTTTGTTGAAATTTCGCATAAAAGATGCGCTTTTTGCCGCTTTAAAGTGACAGTGACCGGGAGAAATTCGAAAGTTATTCCAATATGCCTCACAAAACGAACTCATCGGTAAATAGATAACACTGATTATAATAGTAGCTTACCTACCCACACATACCAATTACAATATTTTAAGAATATTGCGTAGGCCCTATTACTTGTGTTGTGTCTGCTGCAAAAATATAGTTGATATTATTTTCAATATGCATTTTACATTAAATTCATACATTTCATCATCTTATAACTAACAGATTTTAATGTTTTAACTTTAAGTGCAATTTCCCGCTAATTAAAATATTCCGATCTTTGCGTGTTTAGTTTAGGAACACCTCTTAATAAGTTTGGTCAAATTTTATAAAATTTTAAGTGAGACTCTAGAAATATTTAAAACCCTATGTTTGAGAATCTAGAAGAGGTATGAATGATTGGGAGAATCTTTTAGGCTCCTTAAACCAAGGAATGCTAGTTCACCACCATGGGGTATCTTCCACAGTAAAAAACCCTTCCACTCTGTTTCCCAAGTTGCCTTGGTTCCCATTTATCGACCACTGAAGGACGAAAGCCAGGGTTGGGCTAGGCTGCAGCATTTAAAGCACTGTGCCAAAATATTGCTGCCCCCATCTAGGGATCTAACCAGTGGTCCCTAATTGGAAGCCCCGGAATGAGACCACTAGACGAAACTGCTGCTTGGTAATATAGAGCATGATTGCCAAATTTCTAGGCAAAAAGCATTAACTACATCCTGAGGTATATATGCACCTATATTAATATAGAACACGGTGTGTCTCCCCTACGCCCTTAAAATAAGTTAACTTACTTACTGTAGCCTAAATGTAAAATATCTTAATTGCAACTTTAAAGGGGCGGGGGGGGGGGGGGGGTTGTTTCTGGATTTGATCGAAAATTCATATTGCCAAAATATCAGTTCATATTTCATCTAGAGCATATTTATGAAAATTCCAAATTTGAAAACCGTTTAGCAAGATCACTTTACTTCTCGAGATATGGCGGTCTGTCCGTTTGACTGTCGGACGTCGGTCTGTCCTTATAGTATGTCTCCAAAACAATAGAAAGCATACTATCTGTCTAAAAAATTCCTTTGGGTTTTATTGGTCACCAGTGACTTCGTAATTCAGTTGAAGGTGGCTCTCCTGCTAAGAAATTGAAGCAGAGTTCTGATGTAAACCTGTTTCTTTAGAGAAGTTGATTTGATTTTATCTAATTCCTTAAATGATTCTACCGCACTCTGTTAAAAGCATACAGTAAGTTATTGGAAATACTGTACTAAAGATTTTTACTCCTCTTTTATATTATTAAGAACTTGAGTTTAACTTTTAGTACAGAGACCCATTAATTTGTACGCTTTATTTTTTGTTTGCGATATGATTGGTAAAACACAAGGAAGATTGAATTATAACACAAGTATACCTTTACGTATTTCCAACTTTAACCCATTTTATGTACATTTTTCATTACTATTTAAAGTTCCACCTTTTGTAAACTTGAGTATTGTAGATTTCGTTCAGAATTTCATGTGAAGCAAGTTGGTGAAGTGGTCTGGAACGCGGACCGCCGCTATTGAGGTATTTAACATTTTTCGTTCTTTAAGGCTCTATGGGTCTATGAAATAAATAAAAGTGTTGGGTTATTTCTTCCGAGTAATCATTGCGGCCACTCTCTGCATTTTGCTGCAACACAGTCTGCATCAAACAAACCACGGTTTTACTTTGTGTCATTGGTTTGCGTATTGGGATTTCCTAAACAGTAGCGTAATTGTCGGCGACAATGAGACTGTAATTATTATACCTTCATCAGTGACAATGTGACCCTGGGGTTACGTATTGTTGGAGTACCTGAAATGAGAGTGAGTGAGGGTACCGGCTTCCATGGTCTATCCTGCACTTGTGTATCCTACTAATAATGTGCTGCTTGGAGTCGTAGGCCTACGGCTTAGGGGGGTGACCCCCTCGCAAAAATCTAGAGCAAAGTTTAATGGGGATTTCAAATAGTTATCGTGGAATATGTCTGCCAATCTGTCTGTCAAAATGTACGACAGACAACCCACAGACGGACAGACTACATTCCACCAAATATTTAAACTGACATCAAAGATGAAATCAGCCATGGCCTATTAAATAGGTCATGAATCAGCGACCCTGAACCACCATAATTATAGTTTTAGCTCGGTGGTCTTCCTTTATGTCAGACACTATTAACCCAACCAGACCCCATACAGGTAGTTTTGCGCGGGAAGGTTTGAACTTTCGAAGGCAATTATATCAAAATGACATTTTTGTACTCCTTCGCCATTTCATAACCGTTTTTTGCAATTTTTGCTTCATATGAAAGGTAATTTCCGTTTTTTTTTTACAAAATTGCCAATTATTATCATAAATAGAAAACGAAAATACAAAAAGTGGTCGAAAAATATGATGAAATTGAACATGCTGGTTCTAAAAATACGATATCGGATAAAAACAATAACATTTTTCAAACACAATGGACACATGTACAAAATAAGAAAAAACCGTGGGGAGGGGGGATACCCCCCTAAAGCCTTCTCCGTTATTGTAAGAACCGCATCACTTCAGGGGTTTGAGGCTCATTGCTGCTAACCACCACTAGGTAGTTAGTTTTATGAGTTTAACTTTGGATTCACCAAGGCATTGAGTCCCCATCCTTCCTTTGGGTGCTTTATAGCACGTTGGACGTAAGAGTAATAACCGCAAATATCGAGAGAGCCCTCCGTGAGTTTCTAATCAGATAGTACCCAATATCAGAAATGAAAAACAAAGCAACCACACGGGGGTAGGTGCAAAACGCGGATCCGGATTCCAAAATTATCAATTAAGGGAAAGGAGCAGATAACAGTGGCACGTTATTTTAACCAAAACAATAAACTAAAGTCAATAGAACAGGTTATAGTTTTATTTTTGGGAGTTATAAAAATGTAAAAAAAATCGACTTCCGTAGGGACAATGTTAAATGTAGAATCCGGATCCGCGTTTTACTCTGACTCATTATTGCTTTTCGACATCATTTTCATACCCTACCCATTATTACATTCCACGACATTTACCTACACTCGCCTTCACTTACTGCCTATTAATCACCGTCACTCCCTCACTAAGATAATCAATCTTACTGCGCTCAACTCCCACCCGACCCAGAGTGCCACTGGCCGCGACTTCATCATGTAAGAGATGTCTAATAAAAGTATATTTATTGAACTGTGTCATAAAGAAGTCTGCCAAAAAGATTCTCCAAAAAAAATGTTATATTTTGCATTTCTGACTTGTAAAATGAGATACAGTGAGTTTGAGATAACTCTGTCAGTAACAACCTGTTAACACTTAATTATTATTTTCTCCGAGACGAGATAGAGAAATTAATCAGCCGTATTAGGATTTGAGCCCCCCCCCCCCCCCCCCCCCCCTCACCCCACCCAAAATCTCATTAAAAACATATTAATTAATAAGAAAACGAAATTAAAATGATAATATTATTATTTACGATAACGATACATAAACCTCTGTATTATTCGCAATTCTAACTAGGAAACAACGTACCGGTATCCAACCGTACAATGTGCTATAAATGTAACACGCCTAACTCACTAACTATACTCTACATGAACAAAATAAGTCGTTTTAAATATGTATCGAATATAACTAATAATACAAAATTCTTAGCTAAATCTCGTGGTATATCACAGTTTTTTGGGCGGTATACTGGGTCTGAAGTCTGATGGTGTTGAATCTGAGGGTTTCTGGAATATAATTTTGCGGGTTTTGAGGGGCTGCCACTTATTTTTAGACAACCAGAAGGCTAGTAATGTAATTGTACCGGTCACGATGAGGGCTTTATATCCAATGATTTTCCTATCATCGTGCTCTGGTTCAGCACACCAGCGCAGGAAAGTAACAACATCCTTCGCACATTGGCTGGCTGTAACGGGAAAAATACAAACCTATAAGAAGTGGTTGTCATTGATACTCTAATTAATCTAATACATTTTGTATAATTTCTTAGATAAGACCCGGTTAAACTTGGGGTTACAGTAGGGTTCAAATAATGCTTGAATTATTTATGGTCTATACCTGACCAACAAAACCTAACCCCAAAAACACGCTCGTTAACTTACCGGTGTCCCGAACTGGTTAACTTACCGATGTCCCAACCGGGTTAACTTACTGGTGTCCCAAACTGGTTAACTTACCGGTGTCCCGAACTAGTTAACTTACCGGTGTCCCGAACTGGTTAACTTACCGATGTCCCAAACAGGTTAACTTACCGATGTCCCGAACTGGTTAACTTACCGGTGTCCCAAACTGGTTAACTTACCGGTGTCCCGAACTAGTTAACTTACCGGTTTCCCGAACTGGTTAACTTACCGATGTCCCAAACAGGTTAACTTACCGATGTCACAAACAGGTTAACTTACCAATGTCCCGAACTGGTTAACTTACCGGTGTCCCAAACTGGTTAACTTTCCGGTGTCCCAAACTAGTTAACTTACCGGTGACCCAAACTGGTTAACTTACCGGTGTCCCGAACTAGTTAACTTACCGATGTCCCGACCAGGTTAACTTACCGGTGTCCCAAACTGGTTAACTTACCGGTGTCCCGAACTAGTTAACTTACCGGTGTCCCGAACTGGTTAACTTACCAATGTCATAAACAGGTTAACTTACCGATGTCCCGAACTGGTTAACTTACCGGTGTCCCAAACTGGTTAACTTACCGATGTCCCGATCTGGTTAACTTACCGGTGTCCCAAACTGGCTAACTTACCGGTGTCCCGAACTAGTTAACTTACCGGTGTCCCGAACTGGTTAACTTATCGATGTCCCAAACAGGTTAACTTACCGATGTCCCGAACCCGAACTAGTTAACTTACCGGTGTCCCGACCTGGTTAACTTACCGGTGTCCCGCACTGGTTAACTTTCCGGTGTCCCGAATTGGTTAACTTAACGGTGTCCCGCACTGGTTAACTTACCGGTGTCCCAAACAGGTTAACTTACCGGTGTCCCGACCTGGTTAACTTACCGATGTCCCGAACTAGTTAACTTACCGATGTCCGAACTGGTTAACTTACCAATCTCCCAAACTGGTTAACTTACCGGTGTCCCAAACTGGTTAACTTTCCGGTGTCCCGAACTAGTTAACTTACCGGTGTCCCGAACTGGTTAACTTACCGATGTCCCAAACAGGTTAACTTACCGATGTCCCGAACTAGTTTACTTCCCGGTGTCCCAAACTGGTTAACTTACCGGTGTCCCGTATGGTTAACTTACCGGTGTCCCAAACTGGTTAACTTACCGGTGTCCCATATGGTTAACTTAACGGTGTCCCATATGGTTAACTTACCGGTGTCCCGAACTGGTTAACTTACCGGTGTCCCGTATGGTTACTTACCAATGTCCCGACCTGGTTAACTTACCTGTGTCCCGCACTGGTTAACTTACCGATGTCCCGACCTGGTTAACTTACCGGTGTCCCGCACTGGTTAACTTACCGATGTCCCAAACAGGTTAACTTACCGATGTCCCGAACTGGTTAACTTACCGATGTCCCGACCTGGTTAACTTACCGGTGTCCCGCACTGGTTAACTTTCCGGTGTCCCGAACTAGTTAACTTACCGGTGTCCCGAACTGGTTAACTTACCGATGTCCCAAACAGGTTAACTTACCGATGTCCCGAACTAGTTAACTTGCCGGTGTCCCGACCTGGTTACTTACCGGTGTCCCGCACTGGTTAACTTTCCGGTGTCCCGAACTAGTTATCTTATCGGTGTCCCAAACTGATTAACTTATCGGTGTCCCGACCTGGTTACCTTACCGGTGTCCCACACTGGTTAACTTTCCGGTGTCCCGAATTGGTTAACTTACCGGTGTCCCGCAGCGGTTAACTTACCGGTGTCCCAAACAGGTTAACTTACCGGTGTCCCGACTTGGTTAACTTACCGATGTCCCGAACTAGTTAACTTACCGGTGTCCCGAACTGGTTAACTTACCGATGTCCCAAACAGGTTAACTTACCGATGTCCCGAACTAGTTAACTTACCGGTGTCCCGACCTGGCTACTTACCGGTGTCCCGCACTGGTTAACTTTCCGGTGTCCCGAACTAGTTATCTTATCGGTGTCCCAAACTGGTTAACTTACCGGTGTCCCGACCTGGTTACTTTACCGGTGTCCCACACTGGTTAACTTTCCGGTGTCCCGAATTGGTTAACTTACCGGTGTCCCGCAGTGGTTAACTTACCGGTGTCCCAAACAGGTTAACTTACCGGTGTCCCGCCTTGGTTAACCTACCGATGTGCCGAACTGGTTAACTTTCCGGTGTCCCGAACTAGTTAACTTACCGGTGTCCCGAACTGGTTAACTTACCGATGTCCCAAACAGGTTAACTTACGGATGTCCTGAACTAGTTAACTTACCGGTCTCCCGACCTGGTAAACTTACCTGTGTCCCGCACTGGTTAACTTACCGATGTCCCGACCTGGTTAACTTACCGGTGTCCCGCACTTGTTAACTTACCAGTGTCCCGCACTGGTTAACTTACCGGTGTCCCGACCTGGTTAACTTACCGGTGTCCCGCACTGGTTAACTTACTGGTGTCCCACACTGGTTAACTTACCGATGTCCCGTATTGTTAACTTACCGGTGTCCCGAACAGGTTAACTTACCGGTGTCCGAACTGGTTAACTTACCGGTGTCCCGTTTGGTTAACTTACCGATGTCCCGAACTGGTTAACTTACCGGTGTCAGAACTGGTTAACTTACCGGTGTCCCGAACTGGTTAACTTACCAGTGTCCCGTATGGTTAACTTACCGGTGTCCAAACTGGTTAACTTACCGGTGTCCCAAACTGGTTAACTTACCGGTGTCCCAAACAGGTTAACTTACCGGTGTCTCTAACTGGTAAACTTCCGAGGCCCCGACCTGGTTAACTTAATTTGTGTCTACTGTTGATGGTGACACAGAACCATTTGAAGTATCCTCCAGGGAGACACTCTTGCGCCATTCTTGTTCATAATTGTGGTTGACTATGTTCTACGCATGTCCTTAGATCATCATAATGATGATGGAGTGATGATAACTCCACCTACTGGCTCCAGAAGTCGAGGAAATACTGCCATGCACCTAACTGATCTAGACTTTGCTGATGACTTAGGAGTACTCTCAGAATCACTAGAGGGATCCCAACGGCTCCTCAGCTCATTAGAACATGCTGCTTCTAGTGTTGGTCTTTTTATTAACTCCAAAAAGACCAAAATTTGATAGTTAACCTTGAAAGTCCTCAGCAAGTCTCTGACCGGATGAGCATAAGCTCAAAGGATGGTATGCTTGAGCATGTGGATGACTTCTGTTACCTGGGATCATGGATCCGGAAGTCAGGTGAGGACCTTCGAATATGTAAGGCAAATGCATGGGCAGCCTTGAATAGGCTTTCCAGGATTTGGAAGTCCCCGAGAATTCATCGGAAACTTAAGGTCCGATTATTTAGAGCAGCAGTAGTTCCAGTACTCCTCTATGGGAGTCCATGCTGGGCTCTAACTACTGAGGACACCAAATCTCTGGATGGCACATTCACAAGAATGCTACGCCGGGTTCATTGTGTCAAGTACAATGCACACATCTCCAACCAGACAGACACTATATAATATTGGAGGTGTCTCATTGGTTCCCCCAAGCTTGACACTAGAACAAAGCCGCCTCCGCTTTGCAGGACATTGCTTTCGCCGTGAGGACCAGCCAGTACATAATATTGTGCTTTGGCAGCCTCATGGAGTGAATAAACATGGACAGCCCATGACTTTCTTGAGACGCATCTTAAAGGACACTGGCCTTGAAGATGCGTACGATCTAGCAAATGTCATGGGTGATAGGGAGTTGTGGCGGCGCAATTTTGTCGACAAGCCGGCACAGCATTCTTAAAAATGCAGCTGCAATGCAGCATGCCGAGCCGATCCTAGTAGTAGTCCCGCACTGGTTAACTTACCGGTGTCCCACACTGGTTAACTTACCGGTGTCCCACACTGGTTAACTTACTGATGTCCCGACCTAGTAACTTACCGGTGTCCCAAACTGGTTAACTTAACGGTGTCCCGAACTGGTTAACTTACCGTGTCCTGAACTGGTTAACTTACCGTGTCCCGAACTGGTTAACTTACCGTGTCCTGAACTGGTTAACTTATCGGTGTCCCGAACTGGTTAACTTACCGTGTCCCGAACTGGTTAACTTACCGTGTCCTGAACTGGTTAACTTATCGGTGTCCCGAACTGGTTAACTTACTCGTGTTCCGAACTGGTTAACTTACCGGTGTCCCAAACTGGTTAACTTACTGATGTCCCGACCTAGTAACTTACCGGTGTCCCAAACTGGTTAACTTAACGGTGTCCCGAACTGGTTAACTTACCGTGTCCCGAACTGGTTAACTTACCGTGTCCTGAACTGGTTAACTTAACGGTGTCCCGAACTGGTTAACTTACCGGTGTCCCAAACTGGTTAACTTAACGGTGTCCCGAACTGGTTAACTTACCGTGTCCCGAACTGGTTAACTTACCGTGTCCTGAACTGGTT
>JAUCBJ010001792.1:0-38951 GCA_032718475.1 Nemertoderma westbladi
AATACAGAATATAATTGACACCAGAGGTAGAAGAACTGTTGTCTTATCATCACTCTTTTCAGAATTATTCCCCTTTAGTTCTTTCAGATATTTTGCACGCTGTTGGAGCTTATATACAATGACGCCATTAAGAATAAATATAGTGCTACATGGTAGGCTAAAAAATATTGCCACAGCACTAATGAAGAAATATATATAAAAGCTGTTTATAGGAATCCATGCTTCGATGCCACAAGATTCATCAACTTTAGTGAATAGTACTGCATTGGGAATACAAGAACAATATGAAAGAAATATGATGAGCGCACTGACCATCTTAGCCCTCTTTATGGTACAAAATTCTCGAGCCTTCAGTGGAAACGTGCAATAAATGAATCTAATAAATAGAAAATAAAATAAAATTTATAGTGAAGACTGATAGGTTATCAGCTGATAAGACTGTGTGGTGTTGGGAAGTAATAATTGTAATATGTAATGTTAAATGTTAGATATCCTCCCACAGGTGAACTTTATACAAAGTATGTTTAATTTGTTTACCTTTACTGGAGCCACTGCTTATTATAATAAAACGAGCTATCATTTATTGTTCTGTATAATGATGATATGACATTGTAATTGATAGTAAAAAAAATTAAAGCATGTTGGTCTAATAGTGAAGATCAAAAGTAAAACTAAAAGTATATTAGCATCAATCACCTATATTTAGATTATAACAGAAATAATAATAATAATAATAATAATGACAAACTATAGGCCTTATAGACTTAGATTTTTATAGCAGTAATGTGGTACTACCTCTAGCTGTCAGCCCAGTAGGGCAGGCCTGATAAGCACCACTAGCCTATTCATTATTTAGTTGATCAAGAGTGGGTTAGTTTTAGCCCAGTCAACTAAATAAGTCATTGAGGGCTATAGCGCAGCATTGAAGGCAAAGGCTTGATACGCATCTGCAATGGAGATGATATACGCCCCACTCTGTCTATACTGGATGCTCCTCTACCAATGTCAGGTAACCTAACCCAGGAGGCACACTTGGTTCAGGGTGTAACTTTGCACTCAATTTAATTTGCACCAATTTGCACTTAAGACCCTAAACAACTTCGAATCTATAAATTCCAGGGTTATGATCGCAACATTTGATGGAGTCCAACCAATGCCTCAGAGCCAGAACAAGCAGTCAAGTTTTATGAATATCTGACTGGACTTATAAAGGACATTGAATGATGCAAAGGACATGAATGAGCAAATTGGCCCAGAAGACATCAAGGGTTACACCTATAACACCAGTTCTAACAGAAATGGGTACTTACTTTTAGACCTAATGGAAGAATGTGAATTGATACCAACAAACAACACATTCGAAAATAATAAGGGGAAGCTATAGACCTTTCAATACCCTAATGGAACCAAAGCACAACTGGATTACATCCTTTTAAACAAAAAGTGGAGAAACAGCATGATCAGGTTCCACCTTGGTGTAGTGGTTGCATTGAATTCACATCTCCCATAGGTCGTGAGTTCGATCCTCACATGGGCCAGGGCAGTTTTCGTTTTGGCACGAATGCTTTAAAGGGACCAGCCAGGGCGCATCTCTGCCTTGCATCCTTAAGTGGTAGCTAAATGAGTACTAGAGTTTCCTCTGGGGAGGTTCTGGGGGGACCTCACTGGAAATAAGTCATCAGACTTTGTGCGTAATCCCTGGCCATGCGGCCGAAGAAAATTTACTTTTTTACTTTACTTTTTAACAACTGCGAGGCATACAGCTCATTCAACCTAATTGGTTCGGACCGCAGAATTATGACTGCAGAGATCAGACTCAGTTCGAGAGCCAGCAAACCCAGGACAAGCAAGCAAATCAACTATGACTGGGAGCAACTCAGAACTGACAATGCAGTAAAGGATGCTTACACAGTATAACTTTAAAACCGCTTTGAAGCACTTCAGTCAATGGATGAAGACCAGTCCACCGATTCAATATACCAGAATATAATAACATCCCACAATGAATCAGCTAAGGGGCATATCCCCCAGAAGCCCAAACGAAAACAGTATGTGCCATGGCAAAACTCTGAGGTTACTTGTAAGAGAGAAGATCTTAAGATAGCCTACAAAGTTAAAACCGAACAACCAATAACCAAAAACATTAACAAGGATGAGAAAGCTAAGGATGATCTTAAATTGGCCTACAACATCAGCCAGGAAAAGTACATATAGGATAAATTTGAAGCAATTACAACTGCTCACATACAGCAACAATCAAGACTTGCCTGGCAAACTGTAATTGAGGTATCTATCTGGTCGGAAAACTTGTGCAAAGGGGCACCTCAAAGCCGATAGTCCTGAAGAATGTGTTGGGAAGTGGAAAAATCACTTCAGCAAATTGCTTGGGCAGCCACCAAACATCGAGGTCAGCCCTGCAAGGAAAATATATGACAAGACACTACCTATAGAAACAGGGGACTTCATACCTGCTGAACTCCAAAGAAGCATTAAAAGCATGTCCAATAATAAAGTGAGTGGATTACATGAAATCCCAGCAGAGGTATGAAAAACAGGAGTGCTAAACAGACAATTATTGAATGTTTGCAACTGGATGTTAAAAGGGGAAAAGCCACCACCAATTTGGACTAAAGGTCAACTAAAGCCTCTCCCCAAGAAAGGAGACCTCAGTATACCAACAAACTATCGTAGGATCTGTCTGCTTGTTGTAGCTGCTAAAATATACAATAAAATGATTCTATATAGGATTAGACATCACATAGAGAAACTACTGCGTAAGAGCCAAAACGGATTTCGACCAAATAGATCAACAATAGCTCAGATACTTGCACTATGGAGACTGATTGAAGGAATTAAGTCAAATAATCTCCCCGCAGTCATGACTTTTGTGGACTTCAAGAAGGCATTTGAATCCATCCATAGAGGTAAAATGCTTGAAATCCTAATAGCTTATGGAATACCAGAAGTAATTGTTGCTGACATTGGATTGTTATATTGTGACACAGAAGCACAGGTACTCTCACCAGATGGTGAAACTGAGTTTTTCTCAATCCTGGCTGGCGTACTGCAAGGTGATACATTAGCACCATTACTATTTGTAATCATGCTGGATTACACAATGAGGACGACCACAAATGGTGAAGATCTGGGATTCATATTTCAAGAACGCAGAACTAGTAGATATCCTGCAACTACAATCACAGACGCCGACTTTGCGGATGATATCACCCTGCTCTCTATCTCTAATACACTAGCAAATGCATAGCTTCTACTAAATAAAGTGGAGAGGGCTGCTAAGGAGGTTGGATTACATATAAATGCTACCAAGACCGAATTCATGACCTTTAATGTTGATGGAAACTTGACAACTATTGATGATAATCAACTAAGGAAGGTCGACGACTTCCAGTACCTTGGATAATGGATAGAGAGTAGCAAAAAGGACATAGAAGTTAGAAAAGCAAAGGCTTGGGTAGCTCTATCAAAAATGGATACCATCTGGAAATCAGATCTCTCCAGGCACCTGAAGACTAAGTTCTTTCGAGCCACAGTGGAAAGTGTATTTTTATACGGGGGTGAGTCCTGGACACTGACTAAATCACAAACAACGACTTGATGGTTGCTACACAAGACTACTAAGGGCAGCCCTACACATCAGCTGGAGACAACACATGACAAACGCCGAGCTTTATGGTACAATACCACCTGTATCATCCACCCTCCATGAATGCAGAATTAAGATTCAGTGGGCACTGCTGGCGAAGTAAAGCAGCAACCGCAACAAAGCAACCGCGACCAACTCATGGAATGGAAAACGTAGTCGTGGATGATCAGCCATAAGATATATAGATCAACTTGAAAGGGATACTGAACTTGGGAGAAACAAATTGCGACCACTATGGAGAATCGGGAAGCCTGGAAGGATCTCATTTCCACCGTCCGAGTTCACTCAACCTAGTTGTAGTAGTAATTTCCCACCACAGCCCTAAGCAATATATGGGTCAATGCCAACCATATTGACCAAGTCAAGTACGGGACAAAAAAGATACAAAAATGTTGATCATTTGAAAATGAATGGTCAGGTGGACACTCCAACCACAGTTTGTTATAGAAAAAGCTACATCGAATTAAAAAAAAAATTGTTACTTACAGGACATTTTTCAAATTTTATCATTGTGATTATGGGCTCATATTGGCCATTAAAATTACAATTCAGGTAGGTGCCAAACGATTAATATCCCTGCTGAGTATAATTCCTGTGAACAAATAAACGTAGCTTCGTAGTAAATTTGAGATATCAGAAATACAAAAAAATTGAACGTGGTCCGATTTTTTGTCACCACATAAGTGACACTCGTTAAATGATTTAATAGCATATGAATTGTCAAATATGGGCCATTAACCCGATGTGTTAACACTTTCACTTCCACTTCAATTAGATTGCCAATTTTTGGTGACTTAGCAAACGTGACAGGATGTCCCATACTTGACATTGTGTTGGGGGCAGAAGTTAATAATGGTATAAACAACTAATTACTTACATTTAATTAATGGTTGGGGTTTACCAGTCACAGATAAACTGTAAACCTGCTCCTTCCCCTTAATTGACAACAGAACAAATTAATTTATTACCAAATGAACTATTTGTGGAAATGGTTTTGAGATTGGGATGGAAGTTGGGAATGGAACTGGAGTTGGCAGAGGGAAAGACGATAAACTGCATTTAAATCAAGGCCACCTATAATACAGGCCTTGCAGCCCAATAATTGCCAAAATTTGCTAGGGCCGAAGTTTTACAATCTACATTTCACCTAGATGACGGTACCTAACTCTACTATCTAATTGTTTCCAAGGTTATCAGGTATGGCGAATCTTTTTAGACTATTTTTAAATTTAGTGCTTATCTGGAAATGCCACTTTTCGAGGGGTGCATGATGGGTGCTGAGAATGAAAAATTCCATACATAATAAATGTCTATTAAATTGCCTCAAAAACTAACATTTTCAACCTATTTTTAGGTTTTCAATCATTGCGAGTGTAATATCTTTATTTAATAGCATTTAGTTCTCATAATAAGTATATTTCAGGTTATTCCCAACGAATTGAAAATAAATATGTAGACCTTGGCAGGCCAATTCAACTCAAATTATAATACGTATAATACGTCAAATTATAATTATAATACTCAATGTTTATGTTGACGAAAATTTGGCCCTTTTCTGTGCAACAGCTGTGGTATCGTCGAGAGATTTCTTGCAAACATCATTTAGGAAATTATTAGCAAGAGTACGGTGAACCTTAACATTTAGGGCAAATTGAGGCGAATCAGCAGGTGACATATACTTATATATTGCTGTGAATAAATGTACAAGTCTAGTACGGCACAATGTAGTTTTAGAAACGTGATTGAAAAACGCATAGCAGTAACAGGTATACAATACCAAATTATCCGAAGGAAAAGATAATCTACCCCGATTTAACTCGTGAAAGTACTGAGTTACTTGGTCGCTGGTCTCGGTACTGATTGCTCCTGGTGCTAATTTGCATTTGAAAGTGAGATACCCCGCAATATATTTTGTCGCTGTATATTAGAAGGACTAACAACTAATAGTTTACCTTGTTGTTATCGACAACGACCACAATCACAACAATTTTACATGAAACCAGATCTTTAAGGATGAGATTCACATTGTCCAACTGAAACTCCGAAGTTAAACCACTGTATGGTATCATCTTCAAAACGAAGCTGGGCCCTCCAAATGCGCAACGAATCATTACTGCCAAAATCGTTCTGGCCAGTTTCGTTGGATCATCAACTGAATTACCATAAACAGTTCCCCCATAATATTGAACAGATGGCTTTATATATATATATTTCATCAATAACCAAGGAGCAAATGCGTTGGTGGTCCTCCAATTTCTCAAATACAGCAGTGAGAAACTCCTTCGTATCAACATTAGACACTGCCGATGTAATATTACGGATCACTCGCAAACTTGGAAGCACCATGAATTCCTGGAGTGTCTGGTAAAGCTTCGTCG
Source organism: Nemertoderma westbladi (assembly GCA_032718475.1). Taxonomy (NCBI): domain Eukaryota; kingdom Metazoa; phylum Xenacoelomorpha; order Nemertodermatida; family Nemertodermatidae; genus Nemertoderma; species Nemertoderma westbladi. Next base: position 6,043 of record JAUCBJ010001792.1, read on the forward strand.
ACAACGTATACCAAGAAAATGCAAGGGATAAATCATTTGCAAGATATACCTTTCCATTCTTGGGAGTATTCAGTAGCTCAATTTGGCGATTAATGAAAATCCAGCGCTCGTCCTCTACTGGAGTGTCCTGATTCAAAACATTAATCACTTCCTCGAGTTCAGACCAACGTCGAACTTTGCTGGGATATCGAAGAAACAGGAATTTCTCCTTACGAAGGCCTCTGTAGCCACTAAACGAAAGGGATTCAGTAGATACTGTAATGTTGAGAGTCCATTTAGCTGTTGGACCTTCTCTTTCACGGCTCATAACTACTGCATCCCCAGAATCTCGCAAGAGCAAATCGTAACTTCCACCTAATTTATTGTGGAGCTGCGTCGAAAACGATTCCACAAGTATAATGTCCATCTCGAGAAACCTCGGGAGTTCATCCGGCAGAGTGTTGCGGAGTTGGTTGAAGCTCGTGGAAGAAGAAGTAGCTCGTGGTCTTGCAGAAGGAGTAGGGACCCAAGAATCGGGAGTATTAAATATTGACGGTGGATTAGTTGGAACTCCACCGCCGCGACCGCCTTTTACCGACTTCATGGGAGTTTGCATTGGCCAGTGGAGCCGACAGACTCCCATATTATCGGTAACACTTCCAATGATGTTCGGAAGAGCTCTAATCCACTCCACCCGCTGTCGCTCGTCTCTCGGGAAGGAGTAAACCGGAATCAGACCCGTCTCTTCTGGATGTTCCTTGGCTCGACAGTAACCAGTTTGGCAGTTCCCCACAGAACATTTTCGTCCCATTAGGCTACGCATACAACAGCAACAATAATACAACAGTTGTAACAATAATAATAAAATATTCGATATCAAATAGGTACGGTAGTCGTAGCTCGTAGCTATTGCAAATTAATACAACAGACTGGCATGCGCAGTAGCCTAACTGAATAGCAGTTTATCACTACAGCACTAGTGGTAGTAACAGAGTAAGTGGTAACCACTGAAACGTCTGAAAGCTGTAGGCTTACCCACATAATACAGTAATAGCCTACTGTTAACTGTACCGGTAATGATAGAATGATCAATCAGTGTGATTTTGTATAGGCCTACCAGTAACACTTTTGGTGTCCCCTGAAAAATAGTAATAGTTCTGTCCACATCCATAATTCGAAATATGTCGCATCAAAGGGACATCTAAGTGAAATGTAGATTGTAAAACTTCGGCCCTAGCAAATTTTGGCAATTATTGGGCTGCAAGGCCTGTATTATAGGTGGCCTTGATTTAAACTCTAGTACGGAGGAGTTGTTGGAAGAATTTTATCATTTGTTTGTAATTGGAAAATAAATATCAAAAATTATAATAATCGTTTCCATGTAAATTCCTTCCTATACCATATCAATATGTCCCATACATGACATTAAGAAATTGACAATTTACATTTTCAAATTAATTTTTTGATATAAAATAACGGTTTTCAATAGACCATATGCAACAGTTTTGTGTATTACAATGTTATTACGTGGAAAAAAAACAATTAGCCCAACTTTTCATGGCAAAGTTTCCCAGAAAGTGAAATTTTGTGTTGTCACTATGAAAAAATTATTTTTCGTGCAGGATTTTATAATTTTTTTCTCACTAATTATTTTGCCGGACACCTCAATACCATCATTAAACGACTGTTACTTCAAATTTTCAAGAATGTGGACATAAAGTACGAAAAAAATATTTAAACAATTTGTAAATTTTTGCAGCCCGGAACGTTTCTCTCAATAACGGCCAACAAATTTTTGGGGCACTTTCTGGTTTCATATGCATAAATTATCGCTCTTTCTAACCATCACTATGGCAAATTCTCAAAGTTAATTTCAAAATTCAACAAATTTCAAAAATCACATACAGAACACATTCGTCAATAGGGTTGGTATTGGCCCATACACAGTAAGGTACAGTATTCTGGTGTTTGGTGATGGGAATAACGTGACCATATCCTACTATAGTTAACATTTTATTATTGTTAGGTGAATGACAAGACTAAGTCAAAAACAAACCCTGTCACATTGTCGATATATAATTTGTGCACAATCGCAATCACACAGATCAGATGCAATGAACAGCTCAAATTGGGTTTGTGTGTAGTGGAAGGATCCTTTGGGGTCTGCTTTTAGCTACAACCTCCTCTGCAAAAATCACTACAGTCACTCAATATGATTGAGATTGAGTCGCATATCTTGACTCGACATTATTGGCTTTGAGGGTCTGGGTAAGATGCAGAACCATTATCGGAACCTATTAAATTTAAACTAATTAAACTCAAATTTTGGAATAACAATTACCGTGCTATGCAATTAAATTATACTATCCCTATCTCTAATAGCACCACTGCCTTATTTATTGCCATAATTAATAACTGTGCGCAATTCCAAAATATTATATAAAAAATTGTTTATATAAAATTTTAGCTTAAACTATTAGTGTAATTACGATTTACTGTGCGCGGACTTTACTCCTTATTGATGTTGTGTATAATTTTTTTTATGTAATCTTAACTACATTCTAGCGTACATACAAATTATTTACCCCGTGTATCTTATTGGACAAGAAAAATATTAGAAATAATTATTTCAATCTTCAGAAACTCATATAGACCTCATAAAAAAAATTATAAATTATCCTGCGATTTACTACAATGTATGCGTATCTGTAAGCAGGTGAGCCTAATGACATGATGATCATCATAAGATGTAGGAATTATAGATATATTGGCCAACCTCAACTTCTATTGTGCAATGGACAGGGTATTCAAATGTATTGTAAATGCAATGGGAAGTACAACAAAGGATAAAATGCTCTTTCATAATAACAGAATTCACCCGAGTGGCACTGGAATTATATAAATTTAATAAATAGACTTTGTGCTACATTTTCATGTGTGGATTATTTCCAACAGGTGTCAAAGTGGTATGTCTGGGATCTGGGTATTTGCAGGTTTGAGAGTGACCAATCGCCAATACAATTACATAACTAACTAATGACATAAAACGTATGTAATAGATAGTAACAAAAGTTAAAGAATCACAAGACTGTTTATAAAAATTTATGTTTATTATATAGTATATATGTATATATACTCAATGTGTACCTGTCTACAGTGACTGCAACCAATATCCAAGCAGATGCAATGGATGACCCTCCATTATGAATCATGAATATTTTGCAAGTTAATGACGAGTAGGCTTCAATAACAATACCCATCAATGGGAATGGCATTGAAATAACAGCATCCCATATTAGACCAACAGTATCACAAATTGCAAGAATCTGCAAAATCATATAAAATATATAATTACTATTAGGCCAGGAAAATTATTTGGCTTTGTTTTCTGGCTTTTTTTTGCATCTGGGCGCCTGCTTCAGTAAAATTGAAACAGGCATATTTACTGCTAGCTGGACAATTTTCAATTCCAGCTCTAATAAAATTAAATAGTAATATAACAGTAAAGTAACAGTAAATATCTGCTAGTCTACAAAGTTAGGGGAAATTTAAATTCATAGTGTCATATGTAATACTAATAGACAATGAGACAGATACATATTATGTATGTTTCATTGGGGATGTTAGGACAATTGCGACCCGGACAATTGCTTCCGCCTTCAGCCTTGCGGACCCTGGCGGGGCTGAACCTACAACCAATAGATTGCAGGCCCGGCATCCAACCAACTGAGCTAACCCGCCTTCTATTGCCTAATAGTCTGTGGTAATCACGAAAAAGCCAAATAAAAAAGTCCAGGTAAAACTAAATAAAATAATCAAGTACGTATAATATACTCTGATAAATAGATCCTTCTATCCTATTTTATAAGAAAGTAAATATTCTTCTGCCTATTCAGATCGGGATCTTTACCGGCTTCATATAGGAATGTTTATGCATTTTTTTACGAATATGATAGGACAGAACTACCATGGCCTTTTACGCGATCCAGTAATATACAATGCCCTGCCCATGCCCATGAGACACGATCGGCCAGAAATACCCATTTCTTTGTGGCACGGAAAAATTTGGTTGTTGTACATTGTACGATGTACAATGTACAGGCATCACTGACGTACAGCGTTGCCATTCTATGGAACAAACTATCTCAAAATGTGTGGAAATAAAGTCAAAAACAATATTTGAACGTAAATTGTGGAATGAATTATTTAGGCACGAAAATCCAATTTACCTTGCTGTTTAATATTATTAGCACGTTACATAATTTATATATTTATATACTTACTTGAAGATACATTGTTGTGCTTGTTTGTGGTTTGAAATTTCTCATCGTCAAAAAGGTAAGCGTGTTGTTAATCGTTCCAATACCAGCAATGGACAGAAGACCAATTGTGGCTATTTGAGTAGCTAACTTGTATTGCCAATGTTGCTCAACTCTTTCAAAGAATGTTAACATGGAAATATTTGAAGCAGCCATAGTTTCCTTCTGATAAATTTCTTATGCTTAATGATAGTTATTTTCAAAATTATGCTAAGAATCTATTTTACAGAAGTATTTATTCGAAACACGAATCTTCAAGTTTGAAAACAAATGTGATAAACATGACAAATCACAATTTGGGGTATCTGAAAGATTATAATAGCTCTGAAATTAATTGGCTAATTATAGGATAATTCTCATTGTGTAACATGTGCTAATCTTTTAGATTCTTTTAAAACTTTTTAATTTTAGATTTGAATTGACTAATTATAAAATAATTGCCATGTTGTGCTGGTATTAATCTTTTAAATTCTCGTATTTAATGATAATTCCCAATGTTTATGATGTTGTAAATCTGCAATAATAAGATTAAATTCTAACAAAGTTGTAGAAAACCTGTCTTGTTATCCGAATTAAACAAATTTTGAAACAGCTTTATGTCCAGCAGTCCAAAACGTAAATTTGAACATAATACATCATTAAAATTACGTTTTATAGGTAGTTTATGTTAACAGCTAGATGCTGATTAGAGCATGATAAACACAAGCACACGTCTGTCTGCAAGACTGGTGGTAGGTACAACATTTGGCATTTCCGAGAAGCGGATTTAGGGAGGTGATCGTGGTGGAGGGTGTTGGGCACCTGGGGTAGCTGCCACTATGGTTGATGCACTAGAGATGAGGGCTGTTCAAATTATTTATTATTTTTAATTATTATTTTTTATTTGTGTATCCCACTTGTTCTATATATATCTGTCATGTATGGTTGGTCAGGTACTATCACCGTTTATCATTCATTTCAATTGTGATTCTGCAAAAGTTGCATTTTGTCAAAAAGTTGCATTCCAACAAACCGACGCTCCTTCAGCAGATGCAATGAATGATATCATTACCATTGCGAAGAGGTCAGCGTAACAGGAGACACCCAAACTGGTATAATGTACAAAAATATAATTGAAACATGGTGTAACTCGCCAGCCCACAGGTTTATTATGCGAGACTCTGCACTCCTGTGGTGGTATTCATAAATACGACTAACTAGGAACTTAGTCTTCGTCACAGCTATTTAGTATGTGCATGTACTAATTCGGTATCCAGAGAAGTTGGTCCTACTACAACTAGAGGATCGGCATGCTGCAGTGCAGCTGCATTTTGTAAGAATGCTGCGCCCGCTTGTTGACAAAATTGCGCCACTACAACTTGCTATCACCCATGACATTTGCTAGATCATCCACATCTTCAAGGCCAGTGTCCTTTAAGATGCATCTCAAGAAAGTCATGGGCTGTCCACCATGCTTATTCACTCCATGAGGCTGCCAAAGCACAAGATTATGCAATGGCTGGTCCTCACGGTGAAAGCAATGTCCTGCAAAGTGGAGGTGACTTTGTTCCAGTGTCAAGCTTGGGGGAACCAATGAGACATGTCCAATGATATATAGTGTCTGGTTGGAGACGTGTGCATCGTACTTAATACAATGAACCTGGCGTAGCATTCTTGTGAATGTGCCATCCAGAGATTTTGTTTCCTCAGCAGTTAGAGCCCAGCACGGACTCCCAAAGAGGAGTAGTGGAACTACTGCTGCTCTAAATAATTGGACCTTAATTTTCCGATTAATTCTAACATACTTGAGGCTGGTAGGTCCACTGTTTAGAGATAGGATGTGCAACTTAAGACTGCCTGTTCAATAGAAGTGGATTAGGTGGGATAGTGAATGTCAGGGACAAGTGCCTGAACTGGTTAGCGCTACTGATGAGGCCTGATACTGAAATGTACGTATAGCGCTGGTTCAACCCCTGGTGAAGCGCTTTCTCCTTTTTTCAATTTCTGAACAAAACCATAATATTACATATTTAATTACAGTTGCATTAACAGCTCAACTCCAATTAATTTATTAATATCACCTAGCAGGAATACTAGAGCTGAATATTTATTTATTTGTACTTCCCTCCTGTTTCACTCTAACATACTTGAGGCCAGTAGGTCCGCTGTTAGAGATAGGATATGCAACTTAAGACGGCCTGCTCAATAGAAGTGGATTAGGTGGGAGGGTGAATGTCAGGGGCAAGTGGCTGAACTGGTTAGCGCTACTGATGAGGCCTGATAGGCTGAAATGTACGTATAGCGCTGGTTCAACCCCCAGTGACACGCTTTCTCATTTTTTCCATTTCTGAACAAAACCATAATATTAAACTGGTATTCATTGAATTTAGTCTTACTTAAGTTAAAATTAGCTGTGAGTATTTCTAGTCACATCAACATGTGACTAATTATATTATCTCTATACATTATATTCATATATAAATATAATATTTTTAAAGTAATATAATATTATAAATAAATTTTGATGGAATCTAATTTATCGATAATATTCAAGTTTAAACATATTTTACGAAATGTAACTATAAAATAAATCAATGTTAATATAAGTAACACAATATTATATAGCCCACCACCTAAACTGTAAATAATATAAAAATACATTGCTTGAAGCGCTGCACTGTTGCCTAGCAACAGGGGACAATACAATTACAAAAAAAAGTTGGTAACCTAAGGCAACCCAGCACCATCCTCCAGGCCAAGGCCGCTCCTCCACCTAATCCGCGACCCCATAATAATACAGTGAGAGGCCCCACGGATCAGAGCGAACTGAACCCGGGTGCGCACCCACCCCATCACTACACTGTATGGTTTCCCCCAGGAACTGTGGAGCTTCTCCGCGATTATGTGGACTAGCTTGTTGGCCTGGGGGGCCAGCACACCGTCGCAGGATGCAACGAACGGGGAGAAGTCCGCTCATTGAGTGGTTACGGCTTCCGCGTAGAGGCGCTTCTTGGCCTCTTCGGTGGACTCGAGTACGGAGTTCAGCGAGTGGTTGGCATAAGACCCGGCGTCAAGGTTGATGACCTTCATGTCAAACAACGCCTGGGTCTGCCTGTTGAACGCCCACCAAACCCCCAAGTCGCACCGAAGACCTGCGTCCCCATCGACCCCCTGCTGCTCATGGACAACGGGTTCATTGACCACGTTCCGGGGCCCGAATGCCAATACCGCGAGGTCCCCAACGACATCCCACAATGCGTTGTGCCTCTGGATGACAAGTCCAGTGACAGCGACAGCCGGTGTCCAGTGACAATATTGATACCCATCCCTGCGAAGACTTCTGTCGCCTTCTCCACGTACTCCGGGGCCACCACCAAATAGCACTTACTCGGTGCTGGATATTATCCAAAGGCCAGTCCGATCTTCTGGAGCTTCAGGAACCATTGTAGGACACATTGGAGTTTCCCTGCTGCGGTCGAGTCTTCAGCAAACCAGTTCTGGATGACCGGAGGACTTCGAAGCTTGTGGACGAGGGGGAGGAGCCCGGACGCGTAAAACAGCATAGCTAGCGGGTCCCCTTGGGTTGCACCTTCCTCGCTGAACAGGATGACCTCAGTTCCCCGGACTATAAGAATGCTGTAGCCTCTGTAGCAGTTAAACTCTGTCCGTGGCCTCAGTCGTGTCGAGTAGCTGCTCGGAAGGCCCCACTTCGTGTATGATTATTACAGTATGTGTTATATTTGTAGGTTAGGCCTACTAAATTGGTAAGATTAACTGTTAACACTGTCACATGACCCTCTTTATGAATATTAAAGCGGAACCAAAGGAGAAAATTTACAGGAATATTTTTCATCCTCTTGATTTATTTTCTGATTCATAGCATTACATGGATAACGGATTGGATATACTTAGGGATGACTTGATGCAAATAAAGGAAGACCAGTTCCCCCAGAAATTGCTGTAATGACAATGTTAAAGTACATGGCATCAAATGACTATCAAATTGGTGTTGCTGAAGATTTCCATCTCTCAGAACCCAGATATCACATTGCATTTGGAAATTGGTTGACAGTTTGGTCTCCAAAGTGGATGATTTCATTAAATTTCCAGTGTCAGTAGAGGTTGTTCATTAGAATCAACATCAATTTTACGATATAGCCATGTTGTTGGTTGCATTGACGGTACGCACATCAATACAAGCGCCACATGAACGAGAGCGGGACTACGTAAATCGCTGCAACTACCACAGTCTCAACATACAAGGAGTATGTGATGCTCAGGGGCGATTCATAAACATATTAGCTAAGTGGCCTGGAGCAACACAGGGCAGCTTCATTTGTCGACATAGTGATCTATGGGACGCCTATGAGGATCATCACCTAAGCGGGATATTTCTTTTAGATTCAGGATATCCAAACCACCCATGGCTATTAAGCCCTTTGCCAGACCTTACACAAATCCGCAAACAGCCTTTAATAAATCCCATAAAAAACTAGAGTTCTAATATAACAGGTGTTTGGTCGATGGAAGAGATGATTTGGAATTCTGGATTTCTGATTGCACCCTGATAAGGCGACTAAGATAGTCGCTGTAAGTGCAATTCTCCACAATATTGCAATTGACTGCAACGAGGTTCAAGCTGAAGACTTGGAACTACCAGTAAACCAACCAGCAGTGGAACCTTACCAGGGGAACCTCAACGCAGGAATACTGTTTAGACAAAATTTTTCGAACACCCATTTTAATTAATTTATATTGGTTATCACTGTCTAGTACAGTAGTATAGGCCTACAGTACCAACGTCTGTAATTAGAATAAAAATTTGTGACTGACATGTAATGTTTGTAATACTATATTTTGTAACACGATGTTGGACTGTCTTGCTGAAATGAGTCAAGTGCAGGATGCACATAAGCATGGTTATAGTTTGAAGACTATTGAAAACCACAACATAACGCAGTGCTGTTCAACTAGTTAAGTTGTCATTTGGTGTTATTTAGTTAAAGTGGTTTTAGTTAATTTGTCGCGACGAATTTAGTTACTTAAAGCGTTTTTAGAAGAAAAATAGTTGAACTTTCAACTAAATTCTAACTAAATTCCAAACCTTAGCCATACCACCATTGCCGATCATACTGTACTATTCGCTTTATCTGATGCTTCTTCTGAAAGTACCATGGATTTCTTCGAAACAAAGAAACGCGCAGAAGATACAGAGCTAAAGAGGTACTTAAATGACCCAAGGACCAACATGGCGATGTTGGATGATTATCCAAACGTCCCTACACTGTTCCGAAGTTACAACTGTGTGCCAGCCTATGGTTACATGAATTTTTCAAAATTGTGTTTTAGTTAAGTTTTAGTTAACATTTTAACTTTTATTTAACTAGACACCTCAGAATTAGTTGAAAAAGGTAGTTAACTAGTCATTTTTAATTATTTAGTTGGGATTAGTTAAATTGTCACTACAAAATTAGTTGAACAGCACTGCATAACCGTACAGTAGGCAATAGACGACATCCGATAAATTGTGAAATGCCTCACATCTCTAATTAGGCTCGCGATCCAAACACTGGAGGGGTGGGGTGAGGCCAAGGTGAAGACAAGGGGTGGGGGGCTGGGTTGGGTTGGGTGGTTGGTGGGGGGGGGGCTCCACCTGCCGTCTCCAGTTTCCTTTGGCAGCCAGCAAAGCCCTGTTCTAGAATACTCATCAGTGGTTTGGTCTCATAGAAAATAGGTGAAATGAGACTCATTGAGGGAGTGCAACGCCATGCACAGTCTCCACAACCTTGATTACCCATCACGTCTTTGTAAGCTGGGCCTACCAATGTTGGAATATCGGCGTCACCGTGCTGATATGATCCAGGTCTATAAACTACTGACGGGCCTCGACAATGCGGACTATCGCACCTACCTCACGCTAGATCCCTCTTGTCGCCGCGGCCACTCTCTGAAGATATTTAAACCTCGGGTGCATCTTGTGATATGTAACTTGACCTTTAGCTTTCTAGTAATCGATGACTGGAACCGTTTAACCGAATCTGTAGTTTCATCACCAAACACTGAACACATTTAAATCAAGGCTCAATGAACACTATAAAAATTTACCATTGAAATATTATCCATCCTGGTAGCAATAAGGTTAACAGAAATAAATCCCCAATAACTCCATTTTTTTTTATTCATTTATAGCGCTGCATTCGTATTTTTTATGTATTTAACAATTACTTAATTTTATGGAAACATTTGTTAAACTCGTTTACATTTGTTTTTACTTAATTGACTTAATCTGTATTAATTTTAATTTATAGCAACACATTCATATTTTTTAAGTATATAAGAATTACTTACTTAATTTTATGGAAACATTTTTTAAACTCGTTAACATTTGCTTTTTTTTACTTAATTGCCTTAATCTGCTAAGGCCGTAATCTATTTATCATATAATTACAAAATAATATTGTCATTTGCTGTCTTAAATATGGTCAATTGCTGTCAATCCAATTTTTATTTTTTTTAATTATGTTAATCTTCCATATTTTATACATTATGTATAGTAAGTAGCTAGCTAGTATAGATAAAATTGAGGGGGGGGGGGGGGGGGGGGGTGCACAAAACACACTAGTACTGACTGGGGCAATGGTAGTGGAGGTCCACCCCATTTTTTTTCACATGTTTAATGCTGGTGGCAACTGCTTCTTTGGCAGCTGACTTCATGTTACCAAATTTCCACTTGTATTGTTGAATGGTGCGATTACACCCAAACTTGGCGTTTAGATGATGTGCCATGGCCTTCCATGCATCACTACGCATAGGGTCAGTGTCCGCATCATGGGACTTTAGAAAAATACTTTTTATCACTTTCGTGGACTAATTCGACCCTGGAAGACAAACTTTTCGTTTTCATGTTGTTTTTTAAAATAGCTATGCTTTTTATGTTCTAGAACATTGAGACAAATTAGCTAAAAATTGACTATTTCTCTGTGTTCTAATGTTAGTTTTAGGCCGCGTGCACACTACCGAGTCAAAGTCAAAGGAAAATATATATAACTGGCTAGCAATAATAAATAATAATACATTATATAGGTCTAATATAATAAATACATAAGGGCATTATTAAATTAAATTTCATGTGATATATTTTACATTTTGTCTTTTGACTTGGTATTGTGAACGTGGCCTTTAAATATTATTTTAGTATAATTTACAACATTTCGATTCTAAATTGTTTTTTTTTTATATTTTATAAAAAGTACTAGCTAACACAAAATCAAATACATCATTAAATACATCATATAAAGTAATACATCATTAAAATGATGTTTTATAGGTAGTTTATGTTAACAGCTAGATGCTGATTAAAGCATGATAAACACAAGCACAATTCTGCAAGACTGGTGGTAGGTACAATATGTGGCATTTCCCAGAAGGGGAATTAGGGAGGTGATCGTGGTGGAGGGTGTTGGGCACCTGGGCTAGCTGCCACTATGGTTGATGCACTGGAGATGAGGGCCGTTCAAATTATTTATTATTTTTAATTTTTGTGAATCCCATTTGTTCTATATATATCTTTTTTTAAACTTTTTAGCGTTTTACCATTTGGTGGTTTTAGTTCCGGCAGCGGCAGAACAATCCAATGTTCTAGAACATAATAAAATGCCATAAAACTCAAAAGAAGACACAAATGTGCTGCTGTATACATACTGTACTAGTACTGGTTATGCATACTATACTAGTACCGAACTAAGTTTAGTATAGTAACAGTTTATGAATACCGATATTTTTTAAGAGATAGTTGAAACTAAGTTAAGTCAATGCTCTTACTAAAATCAGTTATTTTAAGTAACAGATAGCTCTTACTAAACATAGTTGCAGCTCTTACTAAAAATAGTATTCATTCAGCCAGGGAAAATTTACCTCTCTTACGAAAATGAAATCGTCCCAGCCCTGGTGGAACCATAGCCAGTCCCATCTGCCCCACCTAGGAGGAAACGGCCATCACTGTTGAAAATAATTTGGAGAAATATAAGAAATCATGGACCCTGGTTCTGGTTCATTAGATTTTTCATTGCTTTTTGTGTCTTTGCTGTAATGTAATTTATGTGCTGGTGAGCCAAACAATGGGCAAAATAGGGGAAGACAAAGAGAAAGAAGATGGGATTCGGACAGTTGGCCCAGACTGGGATGGATATCATACATCTCCATAGATAGGAGAGGGTACAGAAAGGGTAGAGACACTGAAAGTACAGCTAGTAGTGAGTTGTCCACCACCGACACTACTGCTGTATCTACAACAATCGCATCAACCACCACCTCCATTGATGATGTTTTTTATTGGGGGTTTATCGAATGCATTGAGTCAACATGTTATGACTACGCTCATTCTGATATATGCCATAGAGTAACACAATCTGAGCCGTAATATACCGTCGATAATAAACCTTTGGGTGGTATCAATTATTCATCATCAGCAAGCAACTGAGATGTGATGGAGGATGGATTATATTTTATAGTCGCATTGGCAACAACATTGACATCTGGGATGATGATAGTTCTAACTACCACCCGGGATTGGGAAATCCCAACAAATCTTACTTTCTACATGTGGAAAATATCGATTGGCTGAAACACGGGAAAGACTTTACTGTGGGGTCTGGATATGTGCTAAAGATTACAAGTTACACCCATTCATGTACTGCCGGTGTATTGGATAAAGCAACATATTATGCTCTCACTCGGCTGGTTAACAAGAAGTTGACTTCAGTAGTGGATGGTAGACTGGTGGAACTCACCCAAATAAATGAATGTGAGGAAGATAAATTAGAAATGAAACTAAAATGCCTGCCACAAAGAAACTAAAGAATCAAACTGTACTGTAGCCAATAGCATTAGGTTACTTATTGTGTTTGTATGTTTGTCACAAGCAACAATAATAGAAATGGAATAGTTAGACCAACATGATTTAATAATATCCAATTCAGTTACAATAAACAAATGAACGGCACTGAATTCAAAGTAACAATTTTAGTGTATTTGTACATATCGCATCAAGGTGGTAATGTAGTCTTGTGCCGCACTTCACAAATTGAGAATGAGATTTATTTTCTTTGCTATCTTTACCTGTATTTTATTTTACATTAAATATAAAATGATAAAGAAAAACCGAACTTGTTTGACGTTTACAATACCTCTGGTCTAGAAGAAGATGACTTACGTACTGTTCTAACTGACTATGAAACGCGAAATGACCAGAAACTTAATAAAGAATTGTCCAATTATTTAAGAGACTTTCTTATCAAGTTTAAACATGAAACTGGACATTAACTTACTGAAATGAAGACACAATTTGATGACCTTAACGACCAGATTACTACTTTAACCCTATTACCACTGGGGTGTTTAGACCATTAGCAGCACCCCCCCCCCCCCCCCCGCTGTATTTTTGTAATCATCCAATAAAATCCTAGAAATTTGGGTTGTATGTGAAAAAATTATCGAAGAAAAATTTTCAATTCCAAAAAAATGAAAATTTCATAAGGTGGGTTTAATAATTTTCATGAAAAATAGAAATTGTTGGCTAGCATTAGAAGGTTTTTCACTACGCTGAATCGAATGTGATTATATTCCATTGCCGAAAATTAAAGTGGATTCTATTTTTCGTGCATCTAAGAAGTGGGCATTGGCACTTCAAATTTTTAAAAATACGATATTCGGAAAATACCTCCCTCTTTTGATTTCAATGCGTTTTTATAGGTTTTCCGGACCGCTGATTCAATTTAAAATATTATCAAAGCCGGATGACTCCTTGGATCGTCCTTTTTGGAGCAGCAAAATTTAAGGAGTGGCACTTATTCAAATTTTGTAAAGTACCACACCCTAATTGTGGTGTACCAATAATGACGTATTACTAAGACTTTAAGCTTCAATATTACTTTCAATCGATTCAGCGGTCCAGGTAACCTATAAAAATGGGTTGAAATTAAAACCTTGTGGTATTTCTGAATATCGTAATTTTGAAATTTGAAGTAAGCCTACTTGCCATCATGCCCTAATTTTGGCGCACCAAAAATGATGTACCACTAAAAATGGAGTCTTCTTCTATATTACTTTCAATCGATTAAGCGGGCCAGAAAACCCATAAAAATGCGTTGAAATCAAAACTTCGGAGAATTTAACGAATATTGCAATTTTGAAAATTTGAAGTGCCACACCCTAATTTTAGTGCACCAAAAATGACGTATCACTTCCGTTACATACTTATATAGATAATAGTAGAGAGCTCCATACGAATCAGAATCAATAAAAAAAAGCCCCAACATAAAGAATTACTAACTCACAGATGATCTTGTAAAATTCGAAAATTTCAAAAAAAATTTTGCTGGGGACCAAATGTTGAGGTGTAACCCACATCGAAAAGTCTAAATCTAATTGCAACGCCATTTTTTGCAAAAGACGCGCCATTAAATTTTGACTAATTCTCCTAAAAAATTTGGCTGGTACATAATGTGGTTGCATATATACAGCAATTAAAAACTAGGGGGGGGGGGCGAATTGTTTCATATTGTTTCAGATTATGTTTCAAATATGGACTACTATGATCCTGATATTTTAGAAGTTAAATGGGATAAATCCTGTGACATAATAATACCCTTACATTGCTGGAACAAAACGCGAAGATATTTTTGATAGAGTTGTTAAAGAAGCATCTGACCTCTTTAAAGACAAAACTTATAAAAACTATTTTGAAGATCACCTTTGGTTTACTGGGGGAAGAGCTAAACTAATGGAAGACTCCAAAAAAGATAACGCAAGACTAATTGAATATCCACGCTTTATATACTATCTATTCTCTGCTGCCTATCCAGCCTAGCCCAGAATGACCAGAAACTTAATGACCAGAAACTTAATAAAGAATTCTCCAATTTAAGAGACTTTCTTATCATGTTTAAACATGAAACTGGACATAAACTTACTGAAATGAAGACACAATTTGATGACCTTAACGACCAGATTACTACTTTAACCCTATTACCACTGGGGTGTTTAGACCATTAGCAGCACTGGCGGGGGGTCGATTCGCCCCCCCCCCCCCCCCCCCCGCTGTATTTTTGTAATCATCCAATAAAATCCTAGAAATTTGGGTTGTATGTGAAAAAATTATCGAAGAAAAATTTTCAATTCCAAAAAAATGAAAATTTCATAAGGTGGGTTTAATAATTTTCATGAAAAATAGAAATTGTTGGCTAGCATTAGAAAGTTTTTCACTACGCTGAATCGAATGTGATTATATTCCATTGCCGAAAATTGTGGATTCTATTTTTCGTGCACCTAAGAAGTGGGCATTGGCACTTCAAATTTTTAAAAATACGATATTCGGAAAATACCTCCCTCTTTTGATTTCAATGCGTTTTTATAGGTTTTCCGGACCGCTGATTCAATTTAAAATATTATCAAAGCCGGAAGACTCCTTGGATCGTCCTTTTTGGAGCAGCAAAATTTAAGGAGTGGCACTTATTCAAATTTTGTAAAGTACCACACCCTAATTGTGGTGTACCAATAATGACGTATTACTAAGACTTTAAGCTTCAATATTACTTTCAATCGATTCAGCGGTCCAGGTAACCTATAAAAATGGGTTGAAATGAAAACCTTGTGGTATTTCTGAATATCGTAATTTTTAAATTTGAAGTAAGCCTACTTGCCATCATGCCCTAATTTTGGTGCACCAAAAATGATGTACCACTAAAAATGGAGTCTTCTTCTATATTACTTTCAATCGATTAAGCGGGCCAGAAAACCCATAAAAATGCGTTGAAATCAAAACTTTGGAGAATTTAACGAATATTGCAATTTTGAAAATTTGAAGTGCCACACCCTAATTTTAGTGCACCAAAAATGACGTATCACTTCCGTTACATACTTATATAGATAATAGTAGAGAGCTCCATACGAATCAGAATCAATAAAAAAAAGCCCCAACATAAAGAATTACTAACTCACAGATGATCTTGTAAAATTCGAAAATTTCAAAAAAATTTCTGCTGGGGACCAAATTTTGAGGTGTAACCCACATCGAAAAGTCTAAATCTAATTGCAACGCCATTTTTTGCAAAAGACGCGCCATTAAATTTTGACTAATTCTCCTAAAAAATTTGGCTGGTACATAATGTGGTTGCATATATACAGCAATTAAAAACTAGGGGGGGGGGGCGAATTGTTTCATATTGTTTCAGATTATGTTTCAAATATGGACTACTATGATCCTGATATTTTAGAAGTTAAATGGGATAAATCCTGTGACATAATAATACCCTTACATTGCTGGAACAAAACGCGAAGATATTTTTGATAGAGTTGTTAAAGAAGCATCTGACCTCTTTAAAGACAAAACTTATAAAAACTATTTTGAAGATCACCTTTGGTTTACTGGGGGAAGAGCTAAACTAATGGAAGACTCCAAAAAAGATAACGCAAGACTAATTGAATATCCACGCTTTATATACTATCTATTCTCTGCTGCCTATCCAGCCTAGCCCAGAATGACCAGAAACTTAATAAAGAATTCTCCAATTTAAGAGACTTTCTTATCATGTTTAAACATGAAACTGGACATAAACTTACTGAAATGAAGACACAATTTGATGACCTTAACGACCAGATTACTACTTTAACCCTATTACCACTGGGGTGTTTAGACCATTAGCAGCACTGGCGGGGGGTCGATTCGCCCCCCCCCCCCCCCCCCCGCTGTATTTTTGTGATCATCCAATAAAATCCTAGAAATTTGGGTTGTATGTGAAAAAATTATCGAAGAAAAATTTTCAATTCCAAAAAAATGAAAATTTCATAAGGTGGGTTTAATAATTTTCATGAAAAATAGAAATTGTTGGCTAGCATTAGAAAGTTTTTCACTACGCTGAATCGAATGTGATTATATTCCATTGCCGAAAATTGTGGATTCTATTTTTCGTGCACCTAAGAAGTGGGCATTGGCACTTCAAATTTTTAAAAATACGATATTCGGAAAATACCTCCCTCTTTTGATTTCAATGCGTTTTTATAGGTTTTCCGGACCGCTGAATCAATTTAAAATATTATCAAAGCCGGAAGACTCCTTGGATCGTCCTTTTTGGAGCAGCAAAATTTAAGGAGTGGCACTTATTCAAATTTTGTAAAGTACCACACCCTAATTGTGGTGTACCAATAATGACGTATTACTAAGACTTTAAGCTTCAATATTACTTTCAATCGATTCAGCGGTCCAGATAACCTATAAAAATAGGTTGAAATGAAAACCTTGTGGTATTTCTGAATATCGTAATTTTGAAATTTGAAGTAAGCCTACTTGCCATCATGCCCTAATTTTGTGCACCAAAAATGATGTACCACTAAGAATGGAACTTGATTAAGTGACCACTCACACCCTACCAATATAAGGCGTTGTTGTACAATTTTAATGATAACTTGTTTATTGCGGTCCTGGATAAATTTTTACCAGGTCACTGCATCAAAAAATCAAAGGCACTGCTCGATTCACATTGAAATTAGTGTTAAGTTAAAATAAAAATAAAGTTTCATATTGAATGGCTACTTTATATGTTTTGCAAAAATCAATAATCCAACATTGACAAAATGCCATTCGCTGAAAATATTAACCAATATTTTCGGATACTGCAGCTACAGATTTAATTTGTGATATTATTTCGAACCCCACTTACCAATACTATTTTCATTTTTTGCAATGCTTATATTTCAACTTGCATAGACACAGATTCAAACTATTATACATCAGTGCAATAAAAATAGTGGGTTTTCCATATATTATCCTGATCAATAAAGAGGGAAATCCAAATTATTTAATTATATTGTACTAAGGCCTTTGGTCAGTAGGTAGGCCTACTCCATTGTCACGGTACGGAAAGGACTAAGACAGCAGGACCGACCTAATCAGCTAAATCGCTATGGCATTGGACTGTAAGTATTGAGCAGATATCAATATGCACCAGTGCAAACTGCAAACTGCAAACACATTATTATCTGATGTATGGTGCGTGTAACTGTAGTAGGCCTAGGCCATATATCCACTAGACACATATTTAGGCCTACTTCTCAGAATGCGATTATTAGTCGCATCTGGTTGGTTGGTCAGCCAGTTGATCCGCACCAGTTGCCAATAAATGGACTCGTATTGTGCTGATTATTTTATCATTTAAATATGGATAAAATGACAACAGTATCAATGGCATGTAACTCCATTGCTGGTGAAGTATATGATTTCTGGAGGCGAGCAAACATCCAAGAATATCAAAAGAATATCAAAAAATTGTATATGGCTACTTCTATTTTTTATGAAAATTATTATGCCAACCTTATGAAATTTACATTTTTTTGGATTTTGTTAGCGTATCCAATTCACTGCACTACCCAGCAGAAAATGGGGAAAGTGGCTTTTTACCAATTATAGTTGATTAGGTGACATTACCAATATAATGTCACCTAGCAATTGGCACCTAGCAATATACAGTACCAGCACAGGGAGAGATGCCAGCACATTGCTCATCTCAGGGTAGAAGCTAGCATAGGAACAGGGGATAGATCGACCAATGGAGGGACAGCATGTGTCCAATTACAGCGCGTCCACTGGTTGGCCACAGGTAATTAATGTGTCCCGTTACTCTGTTGATTGTACTTTAGTTAGTATATTGGGTGAGCAGAAGTCGGACGGTTTTCAACCGCCGTAATTGTCTGCTATCACTGTGATTACTGTTGTACTGATTACTACCGGTACTTGTATACTTATGAGAGATTAACAACATTAACGCCAAACTCCTTTTTTATAACCGGCCTTCGGCCTTCAGTCATTCAGCCACAGTAAGCGGACGCGGCGACGCGTATTACAAACCAAGACAAAACCCGGTTGGGATTCCCTGCCAACTCCAGGATCCCATCACACATTTGAAAATGTTCTTCGAAAATTTTTTCACCTACAGCCCAAATTTCGTAGGATTTTATTGGATGATTACAAAAAATTGGGGGGGGGGGGGGGAATCAACCCACTGCCAGTGCTGCTAATGATCTAAACACACCAGTGGTAATAGGGTTAATCTACACCCAAACCCAAAGGCCCACAGAGGATTGATGGCAGGCAGGCATTAACAGAAAATTTGTGTTTTAAATATAATATATTTTAGGCATGCAGGCGATCCAATTTGTAAGAAATACCTTTAAAGGTCAATAACCTTTAAATGCCTACTGCGGCAATATTAGAAAGAAACAAGGAAAGCCACGAACCATAAAAGAATCTGTATGTCCTATTTGAAAACGTTAAGTTTTAGATATATAGACATGGAAGAATAATGCATGATATATAAGATGCCTCAACACTAAGCCTATTCTCCATTCAGGGCAAGAAAAGAAGAAAAGAAACGAATCTAGAATGGAGTCTAGGTGTCCATTGTGTATTAAGGTGATTTATAGACTACCGCAACATTTGTCACAAGTACATCACATAGACCACCATTATATAAATGATGCTGACGAATTGACTCCAAATCCTGAATACTACGATTATTAAAGAATAAAACTATGACATGCTGTATTTGAAGGCTTACATGAAGGAAGATCCTAAACTAGAACTGCCTTGCATGAACGAATTTGAAATCTACATGAAGGCAACATGTCATGGCTCCACAGAACATGATCGTAACCATATGATAGACTTTACGGTAAAACGTGTTATACATTCTTCTGCTTTAATGATTGATAATTTTTTCGATAATGAGTACAACAAAATATCCATTCGCGGCGATATGTGCTCCCCTAAACTGTTGCAGCTAACACATTCCCTATTAGCAGCTGAGCCTATTAGAGGACCAGTTAATACCATGACACACAGATTTCTTCTATGGAAGTATATCTACAGAAAATTATAATGTTACTTGATTTTGTAATTGTTAATTACCTCACTGAAACACCAACTGCTGTAGCTGGAAGAACAGCTGCATCGCCAACAAAATGCTGTGAAAAAACATTTGCTTGCTGTTAGAGAAAAGGCTACAAGATGAATGCCAACAGCCGAAGAATTGGCATATTATGAACTATCACCAATCACAATTGGAAGAGCAAAATCGATCGCAAACCTGAAAAATACTCATGTTATCTCACAAGCAGATCTTGCAGAAATGCATGTCTAACTTCTTGTCATTTTACTTTATAATAATGGAATGAGACAAATGTGCAAAGATACCAATTAAATCTTTTAAATTCCAAGTGGCACAGTACCATATATGTGTCCAAACTATCTAAATAGAATTCTACAGTAGCTTCCAAATTAGGAGTTCTGGAAATATGACTGACTAGCATCTCTAGGTCAAACGCGTTAGCCATGACTATCTCTGCCAAGGTTGCGTTGCTGTTAGAGATGAACATCCCATTTCTTTCTAGCAGTACTTCTACTACTAGTCGAACTATCTATCACAGTTTCATCAGTTTGAACCCCCTTGAATTTTAAATTATTTAGTTCTGCAACGTGTTTAACAACATGCGATAATGTTCCTGGTTTCATTGATGTAATCTGTGACTCAACACGATCACCCCAGCGAACCACCTGCAAACTTTGCATTAGTACCATTAGTTCAATAATTGGCCTGAAGACGTCAATAAAGATGAGAAGGTCTGTCGTAAAATCAATACCCATCATCCAATACTTCAGTGGGAATAAAGGCAGTGCAATAAATCTATTGAATTGAATAACATGGATTGATCTAAAAACTTAATGGTACAATAGAAAGGCGTTTGTAAATTTTTTCCCATTGGTCCGAGGCAGTAATAATTAAAATGTTTGTGAACATAATTATATACACCTTACTTAGTCAGCAAATTTTTGCGATTCAGTTGAAGGATGACTAAGATATATAATGGCACCAAGGAATTTACTGCATTTGTACAAATTTTATTGATTTATGTTTTAATTATTTGACCAAAAACGGATGAAAGATATCCTCATACTACTACTACTACTAGGTCGAGCGAACTTGGACTGTGGAATTTAGATCCTTCCAGGCTTCCCGATTCTCCATAGTTGTCGCAATTTCGTTTCTCCCAAGTTCAGTATCCCTTTCAAGTTCATCTATATATGTTATGGCCGGGATCGGTATATGTTAGGTGCCTGGAGAGATCTGATTTCCAGATGGTATCCATTTTTGATAGAGCTGCCCAAGCCTTTGCTTTCCTAACTTCTATGTCCTTTTTGCTACTCTCTATCCATGATCCAAGGTACTGGAAGTCATCGACCTTCCTTAGTTGATTATTATCAATGGTTGTCAAGTTTCCATCAACATTAAATGTCATGAATTCGGTCTTTGTAGCATTTATATGCAATCCAACCTCCTTAGCAGCCCTCTCCACTTTATTTAGACTATACAAACTTACTATACTATATGGTTACTATACTATACTATACTATAGTATGTATATGCTTACTATACATATATACTTACTACTATACAAAATTAGAAATTTAAATGGAGGCAAGCAGTATTGTTTTATGTTTACACGAAAATGTGGTTTTGCTTTTGTTTTCATGAGTAGCTAGAGGAATTTCATTCCAAATCAAGGGACCTTGATACCTCAGGGACCGTTTCGAAGACTCAATCCAGACTGTTGGCGCATAATAGTTTCCATGTGCAATGAAACGAGTGAAATATCTGTGAGTAGAAGCAGTTTTTGTGAATATACTGCTTATGAAGCTAGCATTTGATATAATATTACTATAATTGATATCATGCATGAATGAATAGGGCTGCTTGATGTTTATATAATAATTCAAGTGGCAAAATAGGTAGAGATTTATATGGTAGTAGTGAGGGTGATTGTGAGTGTGAGAAAGTTACACAACGGACAATTTTTTTATTTTGGTATGTGAGGTTTTAGTATAGTGCGATAGGTACTTCCCCATATGATTTTACCATAGTTAATATATGGATGAATAAGAGAAAAATATAATTGTTTGAGTATAATCAATGGAAAAGTGTGTCTAAGTTTATAAAAGATGCCAATAGTTCTTGAAATTTTTTTAGTGATAAATTTTTTTAGTGATAAATTGTACGTTTCCAAGATTATATTGTCTACATGAATTCCTAAAAATTTTGTGCATATGGATTTATTTATATTTTTCGAATTAATTTGTGGTGAAGGTATACTTGTTTTTTTTTGCCCTGTATGTGAGAATAAAGTAAATTCCGTTTTAGATACATTTAATGAAAGGCGATTGCCTACCAACCATTATCCAGTCAGTTTATTTAATTCGTTATTGATGTCATGTATTAGAGTATCAATATGTTTAGCTGGGTCAGTAATGGTTGACCGATGCGCCTGTAAATAGCCTCTCGTCAACAAGTCAACCCCACCGACTAGCGGTACTGGCTGTTTTTGCTGACGGGGCTCTGTCGAACAACGCGTCCCTGATAGCAGTAAAGGGGGTCTCTTTATTGAGAGGCAGTATTATTATTGCCGCGGAACTGCCCCAACTCATCACCTCTCCCACTCTCGCTCTCTGACGAAAATGAACATAAAATCAACATACACCAACCCACTACCCTACCCCACACCGCGACACCCACCCACACCTACGATCTGAAAGATTGTACCCAATACAAAAAAAAACAGGATAAGTTGAATCATACAACTAAAGCGGTAAGCTTGCAAGACGAATGCATGATTTACTGAGAATATCAGTCATAATCTCACTTAATGGAATACTGTACATATTGTTCAAAACTTTTACTAAATTAATTGCAATGCTCACCTATCATTTCGCGAGTGTCAATACATACTCTTACATACTCATGCATGTTAAAAATTAAGGTATAATTGGTACTGTACAAATCTGACAAATACTGGGATTGTAATTCATCTAGCATGATATAAACTAACGAACAAATTGGCAATTAATATGGCTGATATTTACTTCTTTTTCATGTATATTTTTCAGAAATATTTCAATTGCATTAATTTACATATTTCCAGGCCCTTTCATCCCATTTTACCAAATTTTTTACTTTCAGGGATTTTAATTTCCATGCGGTATAGGGTTCCGCAACTTTTAGTGGCAACACTAGAGACATCTAACCCAGGGTAGGGTATTCCTTAAATACCCCCTGTAGGTGTTGGGCTGGGCACCTATGGGTAAGATACAGCATAGCGCACTACCCAACTAACAAATTTCCAACTAAATCTTCCACTTTTTTTCTCTAAAACGCTCAAACTACCATCCCAACTTCAGAAAAACAGAATAAAATTGGATTAGTTAGTAATAAATACTATTACTATTTAATAAAGGTTCTATACCTATAATGATAACGCACAATATCTCTACTAAATACCCAACAAAACAATCCATCTAAACACTTATTCCCAATTAACAGATTACAATTACATCTCACTATACCACATCAAAAATCAATGTCACACCACCACTGCCTTTTCATTACATTTATAATGATATCAACAACCCAAAGATACCCCATTTGCTATCATCTTATTGATAAAGCGCGATTTTATACCTCTGTTATAAGATAGAATTATGGAGATAAATTTATACCCCTGTTATATTGAATATTCACCAAGAACAAACCAACAACATCTATGGGAAATTTTTTAAAACGAATAAACATGTCAACTGTTGATTTATGACTCCAGCCTAATGGACTATAATAAACAAACACCAGTGACTCTCGAATTACAGACCTTCCAACCACCACGCAATGCTCCCATTCCTACAATATTAATGAAACACTCATAACCGACCTTAGGATTAGCCGGGCAGCATTATTAGTCCTTCAGAATATGAGTCATCAATATCAAATACTGTCAACCCCTACAGGCAACAGACCAACTATCCCACTAACTTATACAAAATGAAACAATAATGACGAGAGCAATATATGAGATAGAGGTTACACATTTAACCTGATAACAACCATTACGATCAGAGAAAACATGCGTCATATTAGCAAATATTCCCACTCCCTATCACTATTCTACTACTAACAGTTAAACAAAACACCCCCCCCCCCCATACTACTAACTGTTAAACAAAACACCCCCCCCCCCCCCCCCCCTATACTACTAACTGTTAATAACCCCCACCCCTCACCCTCTATCACTATGTCTACTACTAACCATTTAATACCCCCCTCCCCATCCTCTATCGCACTACGTCTACTACTACAGTACTAACCGCGTTACACAACCCCCCCCCCCCCCCCCCCATCTATCACTACATCTACGTATACTTCTACTACTAACCATTAAACACCCCCCACCCCCCTCACCCCACCACTAGGTCTACTACTAACCACTAACGGGTAGTTGTGCGTGGTAGAACCGCCGTGACTCATCCTCAGAGGATGTGGTGATTGGCAGGTTGACGCCTGTAGCATTATATATATGTTTAGCTGACTGAAGGAAGGTAGTGTCGTCAGCAAAGAGGGTGGTTAGAAGTGTGCTGGCGTTAGGTAAGTCATGAGGAAAAGAGTCACAAGAGGAAAAGTAATGGAGATAGAACAAGAACACCTCCCTGTGGGATGCTGCAAGTCAAAGATAGTAGTGGTGATGAGTGGCCAGTTATGGAGACTGTTACGATATATGGCGCTGTGTACCTATATTAGCCGTCATACAGTATAATTATTTAGATAAGCCATAAAGACGCGCAACCATATTTAGATAAGGAAAATAAAACGCCCATATTTGTGAATTTATCCATTTTATACAGTATGTAGTCCTACCTATGTAATTTTGTAGTAAAATATAAGTAAATAGTTCCACGGTAGCAAGTTTCCTATGAAACCCTTGATATAAGCTTGCTGTTATTAGCTTCAATAGGACTAACTGCATATTTGTTTTAATTTCTTTTATATTTGCGCTAAATTAGATTTCATGTACCGTATTTTTAGTACCGCTAAATTAAGCAACGCATTTAATCATTTGTGATTCCAAGGAGGAATAGGTTCACAATCCGGCTTCCTTATTGGCCTAGCTGCTTACAGGTTGGTCTAATGGTAGCGTGGATTGGGGAACCAATCAGAGGATTATTGCATCATCCTTTAGGAATCACCTATAAATTGGCTGTATTTCCGGTATGTATAATCCATAATCTCACTAATCTCAGTTTTTGTGCATAATTCTGTGTATTCTGTATTTCCATTTGTTTTCTTGCAATAATTCGCAAATTTGTAATTTCTGCTTATTTCTTGCTGTGTTTCTCACTTCGATCTCAATGATTACTGCCAATTACAATCAGCTTTCCTTAAGCTTATTATTATTATACAATGTATATTATAGTATATAGCTCGAATCTCAATTGAGACAAATTTTTTTGTGATACTGAATCGAACTGTATTACTGCGTCTCGTGGTCTCTAGTTTTTGTATAATATATATACATAGGGGAAGATATACACAATGTTATTATTTTAGGGGGGAAGATATACACAACGTTATTATTTTAGGTTCGGTTTCAAATCCTGGATAACTGCAAGTGCAACTGGATTCCCCTTCCATGTGGTCATGAAGGGAAACAGGACAAGTCAGATTCGCCATTGGGTTACAAAGTGGTCATGGGTGGTATTGAATTTATAGACAAACCAGAGGAATATCTCATATTCTTTAACAACTTTTTTACCAGTTACAATTTACTGATCTGCTTGAACCAACGCGGATTTGGTGCTACGGGGACTGTTCGTGTCAATCGCATTGAGAACTGCCCACTTACACCAGTAGACCAAATGAAGAAAACCGAACGTGGAAGTTACGATTTCCGTTCTAGTGGAAAGATTTGTTTCACACGTTGGCACGATAACGCGATTGTAACTATAGGTAGCAACAAACTGGGTGTTCATCCCGTTGGTACTGTAAAAAGATGGATAAAGGGGGCGAAGGGTGTCCAGGGGGGTAAAGCGGATATCACCCAACCTTATGTCATAAATATCTATAATAAGGTACATGGGTGGGGTCGATCTTCTAGATCGCGCATTAGCTACATTTCGGCCATGCATCCACTCAAAGAAGTGGTATTTCTCCCTGCTAATAAATGCTATCAATATAGCAATGGTTGCTTCGTGGCGAATGACTCAGCTGCTTGGTTCAGAAGGAACAATCAAGCTGATTGACTATTGGAGAGCTGTTGTGCCTGCTCTTATTCGGGTCAAACAACAATCAGCCTTGCCTCATCCATCATTCGGCCATCACCTCCCGAGAAACGTCCCCGATAGTGTCCAATCTGACCCAACTGGACACCATCGTGCTAGTTGCCCTACCCGAAAGTGCCGCCACTGTAAGCGTAACTGTCGCCTAGAAGTGCCATGTGCCTCTCCATGGCGCATGTTTTGATGCATTTCATGGTTTTGATTAATATTAGGAAAGGCCTGAATATTAACTTATGACATTACATTATGTAATTAATTAATATAATTAGATAATTACTTAATTAAATTAGTTAATTAATTAATTTAATTAGTTAATTAATTAATTAAATTAGTTAATTAATTAATTAAATTAGTTAATTAATTAATTAAATTAGTTAATTAATTAATTAAATTAGTTAATTAATTAATTAAATTAGTTAATTAATTAATTAAATTAGTTAATTAATTAATTAAATTAGTTAATTAATTAATTAAATTAGTTAATTAATTAATTAAATTAGTTAATTAATTAATACCATTAGTTAATTAATATAATTAATGAATTGCATATATATTTACCGTATTATTAATATGGTATGTAATATAATAATATTATAGTTGCAATATAATATATACTATGTTTTTCCATGCAGTGCCCACGGACCGCATTTGCGGTCCCCCCTTTAATTCCAGAATGGCTTAACATTTCGAACTATTGGTTATAATATATCTTAATTATGCCATTTTGGGGTAATATCCCAAATGAGACTGTTTGGAACAGGTTTTTTCTAGGCTTGGGCCTTCCTGGGTTAAGAAATCATGGACCCTGGTTATGGTTCATTAGATGTTTCATCTTTGTGTCTTTGCTGTAATTTATGTGATGGTGAGCCAAACGATGGGCAAAATAGGGGAAGATGAAGAGAAAGAAGATGGGATTCAGACAGTTGGCCCAGACTGGGATGGATATCATACAACACGATGGATAGGGGAGGGTACAGAAGGGGTGGAGACACTGAAAGTACAGATAGTAGTGAGTTGTCCACCACCGACACTACTGCTGCCTCTACAACAATCGCATCAACCACCACCTCCATTGATGATGTTTTTTATTGAGGGTTTATCGAATGCATTGAGTCAACATGTTATGACTACGCTCAATCTGATATATGCCAGAGTAACACAATCTGAGCCGTAATATTCCCTTGATAAACATTTGGGTTGGTATCAATTATTCATCATCGGCAAGCAACTGAGATGTGATGGAGGATGGATTATATTTTATAGTCGCATCGGCAACAACATTGACATCTGGGATGATGATAGTTCTAACTACCACCCGGGATTGGGAAATCCCAACAAATCTTACTTTCTACATGTGAAAAATATCAATTGGCTGCACACGGGAAAGATTGTTTCATCAAGGGTAACTTAGGTAACTTAATGAGAAGCTACAGTAACTTTACTGTGGGGTCTGGATATGTGCTAAGGATTACAAGTTTCATCCATTCATGTACTGCCGGTGTATTGGATAAAGCAACATAGTATGCTCTCACTCGCCTGGTTAGCAAGAAGTTGACTTCAGTAATGTATGGTAGACTGGTGGAACTCACCCAAATAAATGAAAGTGAGGAAGATAAATTAGAAATGAAACTAAAATGCCTGCCAGCCACAACGAACCTAAAGAAACAAACTGTACTGTAGCCAATAGCAGTAGGTTACTTATTGTGTTTGTATGTTTGTGTAACAAACCCAATCACAAGCAACGATAATAGAAATGGAATAGTTAGACCAACATGATTTAATAATATCCAATTCAGTTACAATAAACAAATTAACGGCACTGAATTCAAAGTAACATTTTTAGTGTATTTGTACATATCACATCAAGGTGGTAATGTAGTCTTGTGCCGTACTTCACATTTTCTGCAATATCTCAATAACTATTCGCTCTACATTTGTTTTGAAGGTTTCTACCCCCACTAAAATGGTTATTGCAGTAGGATAACTAAAAGTTGTCCAATGCGAAAATTGAGAATGAGAGTCACTTGTGCCAAAGAAAGGGTAGGACAGTGGCACTAGTTCCCTTGATCCAAAAATTAAAATTTTGGTATCTAACTAAGTTCACATAAGACACATTTGATGACATTTGATGCATGCAGGAAGTTCTTTCTTGAGTCATTGATATTTCATAATGTGTTATATTGTGATAAATTTCGTACATATGTGTTGTACTGCCTTGAGCAGACAACTGCAAACTGAAACGGTCAGAATGTGCCGTTTACAGATACTGGTATTAGGTATTAAAATTAGCATTGCGATCACCTTACTGTCTTAGTTACCAGAAAGGCGCTATATAAATTTGAATTATTATTATTAAATAATCAAAATTGCAAAAACTCAAATTGAATTTGAGCTGTGCATGGCACTGGTCTGCTCACTTGAAAGCATTTAGATCAACTTTCATCGGTTTTTCTATACAACTTTCATACGCCTCATTCGATTAACTTTAACAGTTATTCAACATTCACTATATCGTTATTATTACATTGTGATAACATTGAGCATTCTCTGAATTCGACAAGAATTGTGCTTACATATTGTTTCTCTTTACATTATACTCTTTTTTTGAGTCTTTTATGATCCCTTTTCTGACTGTCCCTTCAGATTTATTTTCTTTGCTATCTTCACCTGTATTTTATTTTACATTAAATATAAAAATGATAAAGAAAAACAGAAGTAGTTTGACGTTTACAATACCTCTGGACTAGAAGAAGATGACTACGTATCTTCTAACTGACTATGAAATGCGAATGACCAGAAACTTAATAAAGAATTCTCCAATTTAAGATACTTTCTTATCAAGTTTAAACATGAAACTGGACATAAAAACTATTTAAGCTATTATTTAAACTAACATAAAAACTATTTTATAAAATGGAAGACTCCAAATAATGGACTGATGGAAGACTCTGATGCTAATTTGCCGCAAGATCATATTGACAAAATATTAGAAATACATTCATTAATATGGAATGGAATGGTATGACACAAGCAAAAGTTGTTCTACCTAAAGGACACGTTTACCAAACACATATGGGAATGAAATCCGGTTTTACCAAATGGCTTCCGGAAATTCTGATGCACACTACATGATGAAATCTATTGAAAAATACTTGTTAGGCATTGAACTCGACAATTACGAAGACCTAAAATTTGTTTATGGCGATGATAATTTATCTTATTACTCTCTAAAAGTTATTCAACAAATTAATGATCCTTCAACATGACCATTGAACTTTATAAAAGATTTGGATTGACTGTTAAACCTGATTCAGTCAAATCCTCGAAATTCATATCTATCTGCATGTGAATTTTTATCTAAAATACCCAGACTTACCAAAATGGGTTTATGGTTACCATATAGAGATACAATTCAAACATTAACTAGACTCGCTTATCCTGAACGAGAGACAAGCACTGTTAACGATGAACATTTAAAACAAATTGTCTGCTCAATGGGTTTTAGGACATAAAATCGACAATTTCTTTAATATACCAGTACGATAATTTTTCAACATGGTACTTACTTCACTTAAAGCTGAAATTGACCCTGATGCAACTTTAGACTTATCTGAATGGGCTTTTAGAGGCTATTCTGATTTTTTGAACCATGATAACTTAACTGAGGTTCCAATTAATTTATCTGATGATGAATTTTTTTACTGTATACGCACGAATGAAACCCTGAAATTATTTTTTGTGATAAAGCTGTTTCTACGTTACCACGATATCAACCCTAGGCTTCTGATTTTAACTTAACTAAAGACATTTGTACTACTGAAGCTATATATGGTTTTATACAATATCAAAGTGAAAGACGACAAACAACTGTCAATGAAACACTTGACTTCCACCATTTGATATGTCATACGAAAGTCTATCAAGAAACCAAATAACGTTGAATGCATATGAATAGATTTTTGTTATGTTATCCACGTTTTAAAAGTATATACATAAATTTAATGACATGTACATATTGGTGAAATCTGTTGGCTTTATTATTAAATAAATTTACTTGAGCTTTTACCAATTTTTCATAACCTTTAGGCCTACATCCAAAATCTCTTAAACTTTTTTCATTTCTCCAATATCGACCCGTCAGTCTAATTTAAGAGTAACCCGGATATTTGATAAAATTGTTATTGCCTTACCAACCATTAGTTACTAACAGTCTCTTGTTTAGCTTGTATAGTAACATTTGCACCCCCCCCCCCCCCCCCCACCGCCCCTTCCCCTGATCAACCTTCACCCCATGACATACAGTACTACTTCCACCCGCCCAACACTCCCAGACAATACATTGGGCTATACTAGCCCCGCTATTGCTCATTGTATTGTCACTACCTACCGCATAATATGTATTTATTATTATTATATGACATAGAACCTGAATAATTATCATTTATTGTATAATATGTGCAATGTGAATATCGGATTACCTTAAACTTAATTAAACTTAATGTTGTAGAATAACTACAGTAGATTCCAACATTTCAAATTTGCTTAACGGTATTAATATTAACAGCATTGTTATCATTAAATCTGTCATTTAAAATTTAAAAAAAAAAAATTAATTAATATAAGGTACTTGTTCAAATCATATCAGATCATTACAAATTAAAATACATTGCGTTGATTTAAATAAACAATGAGTCACAATACATGTACTGTACAGTATTGCCTGAAGCTTTCAGCCATTACTGCATTTCTATCAATACAAGTATTGGCTGATTACACAGATATTGGCCTGTTGACTGATTTACTGTAAGCTACCATAGGACATTGATGATAAAGATCAGGAAGTATCAGGAGTTAATTGATTGGCAACCAGTCCGAGAACAGCCGCTTTCCTTAAAGAAGTCGGGAGCCAATCTTTCAGCCATTACTGCATTTCTATCAATACAAGTATTGGCTGATTACACAGATATTGGCCTGTTGACTGATTTTCTGTAAGCTACCATAGGACATTGATGATAAAGATCAGGAAGTATCAGGAGTTAATTGATTGGCAACCGGTCCGAGAACAGCCGCTTTCCTTAAAGAAGTCGGGAGGAGGCTCCACGCCAACACACATGAGCCCCGTTCTCATCGCTTCTTACTACAGCGTATCCTGATAGCTATCCTGATCAGAAACACGGCTTCGATATTGGGAACAAGCGAATCACAAACTGAAAGCCTCTACGATATTTTAGAGGTGTAGTGTAGGTGCAGCTTCAGTCAGATTGGTGCTTTACAGAAGCTCTCATAATAACATTTTACTTTAGTTCTCATGTTTTTATATTATTTTTAAATCATTTTAATTAACTTTGATACAACTAATAGTTAGGAAATTAATGTAACATTGCTGTTGAATTTTAAATACCGGTACAGTTTTAATTTCTTTTTAATTTCAGTTTGAACTTCCCGCTTATTTTATCTGTTTGATGTTAAACGAACGGATGAAGTGGTAGGCATTCACCAGCGGCAGCATAGTGTAAAGATGATAAAAAATAAAGTATTGAGGGTCTTTAGCTGGTTATATTATATTAGATAAAGATACAATAGTAAACGTTTTCGACCTACCGGTCTGCATCAGACTATGTACTGGCAACTAACAGGAAAAGGTGGGGTCTATATATATATATATTAAGTTTTAAAGGGGAATACCTGATAGGTGAATCCCAGAAAGGTTAACGTATATGTATGTACTGTATAACGTAAGGTAATTGTGATAGGGAAAGTACAGCGAGTTAGTTGTAAGCTGTCAATCTAAAGTACAAATATAGGGTTGCAGGTTGGGTTATAAGGTTGGGAGAAGTTGATAGGGAAATCCCAGGAATGGTCATGTGTCTACATACTGAATGGTATAATTGGATTAGGTAGGTTACATAGGATTATGAGGTATCTACTTAAAGCGCACGGTTAGGTAGAATGCAACATAATGATAGCTGTAATTTTTACAGAGTAAGAAATCACAAGAAACAGAAAAAACCAAGACAAAAACAAAAAAGAAGGTCGGGGAAAAGCACATAAAGCCCCGGAAATTCGCTATAGAGGGCACTGTAGTTGTGTAAGATATAGAATGTATTATATAAAACATTGGGTTTAGATTGCTGGTCTTGCTACGTTAAGTGGGGGGTTGTATGTATAGATTAGGTTAGCTTCCGTCGCTAGTAGTTCGGGTATGTTTGTGAATTGTTTTATGGTTGCGGTGCGTAGATTTTCTAAACCACAACCGTATATGTGCCTAGCTAGGAGTATGTCTTCGTGTGTTTTTCCGTCATTGGCTCGTGAGGGGTAGTGTCGTATGTTGTTGCGGTGTCCATTAAAGCGTTCGTGAAGTTTCTGTCTCGTTTGGCCTATGTAGTATAGAGTAGGGTGGCAGTGGCACCAGGCCAAGTAACATACAGTGT
>JAUCBJ010001793.1:0-84226 GCA_032718475.1 Nemertoderma westbladi
GCAAGTCGGAAGTCATCAATCAAATATAAATTCCCTCAACAATGTTTACCTATGGTCAGAATGGAAGGGCTATTTACCTATGGTCAGAGAGAGATCCCACTCTGTAATTTGGCAATTGCTCAAATTCATTCAGTTGAATGGCACAGTAGAGTGAACTAAACTAAATTCCCTCAACAATGTTTGGCTATGGTCTGAAAGAACTAACAGTCATTCAGCTTGCACAATGTCAATCACCTACAGTATAAAACATTTAGAATGCCACAGTGTGTATCCTGATACAGATAATAAGCAGTGATATATATATTTCAAACTATAATGTTAGTGTTAGCCTTACACAGTATCAGTATGAGGCTGAGTAAACATTCCACCTTATAAGCATACTGCCTCCACAGAATTAATGTTGGCCGAAAGATTTAAAAATAAAACAATTATTATTATAAATACAGTGCAATCCAATAGTACCCAACACACTGTGTAACTAACAGTCAATCAGCTTACACGTCAATTAACATAGAAGAGAGAGTAACCTTGTAGATCGCCATAGAAAGCATTGGGAAGAGTTATTCAGCTGAGGCTGTAATAGCCGGCTAACCCAGTGAATGATTATAAAGTTGGCACTGTATGTACTTCCTTGTTAGGTGGCTCCCTATAGAATAGCAAACCAACCAGTTGATGTTTGTTTGCACAGAGTGGTTGGTAGGGCCTAAACAAACAGTATGGGTGTACTAAGTATAATACTCTTGGCAACCTCATCTATTTAATACTAAGCCTTGTGTAGAATTGCATTACATAAGTCATTTTTCATCAGGACACCAGCTGTCATGGGTGTTATTTTACCATTGCGCCTATGGCGTTTTTTTCGTTTATCTCTATTTTTCGAGCCCAGAGGCTATGGACGGAGTAGCCGATCATGCCAGGGACCTTAGAATCGCGGTATCTAGATGCTGTGAAAATTTCATCAAAATCGTTAGAGTAGTTTTGGCTGTAGATCAGCCAGCCAGCCAGCCAGCCAGTCAGCCAGCCAGCCAGCCAGTCAGTCAGTCAACAATTCTTACAGTAATCAAGTCTAACGACTTGCTAACTAGAGACGGCGTCAAGACGCCGTTAAGCAAGTCGGAAGTCATCAATCAAATATAAATTCCCTCAACAATGTTTACCTATGGTCAGAATGGAAGGGCTATTTACCTATGGTCAGAGAGAGATCCCACTCTGTAATTTGGCAATTGCTCAAATTCATTCAGTTGAATGGCACAGTAGAGTGAACTAAACTAAATTCCCTCAACAATGTTTGGCTATGGTCTGAAAGAACTAACAGTCATTCAGCTTGCACAATGTCAATCACCTACAGTATAAAACATTTAGAATGCCACAGTGTGTATCCTGATACAGATAATAAGCAGTGATATATATATTTCAAACTATAATGTTAGTGTTAGCCTTACACAGTATCAGTATGAGGCTGAGTAAACATTCCACCTTATAAGCATACTGCCTCCACAGAATTAATGTTGGCCGAAAGATTTAAAAATAAAACAATTATTATTATAAATACAGTGCAATCCAATAGTACCCAACACACTGTGTAACTAACAGTCAATCAGCTTACACGTCAATTAACATAGAAGAGAGAGTAACCTTGTAGATCGCCATAGAAAGCATTGGGAAGAGTTATTCAGCTGAGGCTGTAATAGCCGGCTAACCCAGTGAATGATTATAAAGTTGGCACTGTATGTACTTCCTTGTTAGGTGGCTCCCTATAGAATAGCAAACCAACCAGTTGATGTTTGTTTGCACAGAGTGGTTGGTAGGGCCTAAACAAACAGTATGGGTGTACTAAGTATAATACTCTTGGCAACCTCATCTATTTAATACTAAGCCTTGTGTAGAATTGCATTACATAAGTCATTTTTCATCAGGACACCAGCTGTCATGGGTGTTATTTTACCATTGCGCCTATGGCGTTTTTTTCGTTTATCTCTATTTTTCGAGCCCAGAGGCTATGGACGGAGTAGCCGATCATGCCAGGGACCTTAGAATCGCGGTATCTAGATGCTGTGAAAATTTCATCAAAATCGTTAGAGTAGTTTTGGCTGTAGATCAGCCAGCCAGCCAGCCAGCCAGTCAGCCAGCCAGCCAGCCAGTCAGTCAGTCAACAATTCTTACAGTAATCAAGTCTAACGACTTGCTAACTAGTGACGGGCCTAGCGGCCCGATAAGGAACCGACTTTTTATTTTAAATAAAAGAGACAACGAGAATTAGTATAGAACTAATAATTATGTAAAAATACAATCATATTTCATACAATAATTATTAATAAATTCGATCTATTATTAGTTGCTCAATTCTAGAACAAAATCGACCTGCAACTAGTGAAGACCTCGTTTTGGAATTTCGAAACCACGCTGGTGCGATGCGCGATATCGTGTTTAGTTAATAAATCGAAAACTCCATCAATTCATGTGCAACCAGTAATAAGAAATCGCGATAAATGTAATTAAATAAAAATTATTCTAGAAAAATTTTCCTCAAAAAGTATGACGTCTTGGCATTGGTGACGCGAAACTAGGCTAGTGAGATTCAGGATATTGCGTTTAATATAAAAATCGAAAACGCTATCGAATTCCGTAAAGGCGTTAATAAAATACTGCAACTTTTTTGAAATTTGTAAAATTCTAGAACTAGAAAAAATTAATTTTTGAACGGCGCTGTTTGGGTTTTCGAAACATGGATAGGCTGAAAGAGGACATCGAATTAAGTTGAAAAATGAAAACCCCATCGAATTTGGACAAAGCGTTCCGGAGTTATAGCGGATCGAAAAAAATTGACCCCCCCCAGTCGCCAAAAATTTACAGTAATTTAAAATTTTGCAAAAAAAATTTTTTGCGTTATTTTTGATGGCGAATCGATTGGCAGTACTGGCTATGAAAAATTTTTTTTTGAAATTATTGGTCAAAAAAAAAACATGGAAAAAGTATATTTTTAAAAAGATTTGATGTCTTTGCCTATGGTGAGAGAATGATCCAACTCTGTAACTTGGCAATCGCTCAAATCCATTCAGCTGAATAGCACAGTAGAGTAAACTAAAGTAAATTCCCTATACAATGTTCTGAAGGGGAGACTGACAGAGAGTAATCCAACAAAAAAACATTTTGCAATAATGTTGGCATTAATGTAGCCAACTTACTGTGTACGTAACAGTCGAGTCATTCAGCTTACATTAGCAGAGTGAGATATTCCCATAGATTGCATTGGGAAGAGTAATTCAGCTGAGGCTATAATAGATTTCAAACTAAACCAACCACCAGTCAATGTTTGCTTTGACAGAGAGTGCAGGGCCTAAACAAACAGTATGGGTGTACTAAGTATAATAATCTTGGCAACCTCATCGATTTATTACTAAGCCTTGTGTAGAAATGCATTACATAAACCATTTTTCATCAGGACACCAGCTGTCATTGGTGTTATTTTACCATTGCGCCTATGGCGTTTTTTCGTTTATGTCTATTTTTCGAGCCCAGAGGCTATGGACGGAGTAGCCGATCATGCCAGGGACCTTAGAATCGCGGTATCTAGATGCTGTGAAAATTTCATCAAAATCGTTAGAGCAGTTTTGGCTGTAGATCAGTCAGTCAGCCAGTCAGCTAACAATTCTTACAGTAATGAACCTCTCGGTTCCTAACTAGAGACGGCGTCAAGACGCCGTTAAGCAAGTCGGAAGTCGTCAATCAAAGGTAAGTTCCCTCAACAATGTTTACCTTTGTTCAGAAGGGAAGTGTTATTTATCTATGGTCAGAGAGAGATCCCACTCTGTAATTTGGCAATTGCTCAAATCCATTCAGCTGAATGACTCAGTAGAGTAAACTAAAGTAAATTCCCTCAGCCTCAACAATGTTTGCCTATGGTGTGAAGGGAATCTGACAGAGAATAATCTTAGCCACTAAATGTCATTCACCTAACAAAACATTTTGAATGCCACAGTGATTAACCCAATACAGATAATAAGCAGTTATTTTTATATTTCAAACTATAATGTTAGTGTAAGCCTTACAGAGTATCAGTATGAGGCTGAGTAAACATTCCGCCTTATAAGCACACAGCCTCCACAGTATTAATGTTGGCCAAAAGATTTAAAAATAAAATACAGTGCAATAGTACTCTGTAACCTACAGTCATTCAGCTTGCACTAAATATCAATCACCTATAAAACATTTAAACATTTTGAATGCCACAGTGTGTAACCTGATACAGATAATAAGCAGTGATTTTTATGTTTTAAACTATAACGTTAGTGTTAGACTTACAGTGTATCAGTATGAAGCTGAGTAAACATTCGCCTTATAAGCATACAACCTCCAAAATATTAATGTTGGACGAAAGATTTAAAAATAAAATACAGTGCAGTAGTACTCTGTAACTAACAGTCATTCAGCTTGCACTAAATGTCAATCACCTATAAAACATTTTGAATGCCACAGTGATTATTAACCCAATACAGATAATAAGAAGTGATTTTTATATTTCAAACTATAATGTTAGTCTTAGCCTTACAGAGTATCAGTATAAGGCTGAGTAAACATTCCACCTTATAAGCATACAGCCTCCACAGTATTAATGTTGGCATTAATGTAGCCGATACACTGTATACCTAATAGTCATTCAGCAGGGGGAAGAGTTATTCAGCTGAGGCGGTAATAGATTGCAAACTAAACCAACCAGTTGGCAGCCTCATCGATTTATACTAAGCCTGTGTAGAAAGAACCACAAACGAAATCAACCAGTTAATATTTGCTTTGACAGAGAGTGCAGGGCCTAAACAAACAGTATGGGTGTACTAAGTACAATAATCTTGGCAACCTCATCGATTTATTACTAAGCCTTGTGTAGAAATGCATTAGATAAGCCATTTTTCATCAGGACACCAGCTGTCATTGGTGTTATTTTACCATTGCGCCTATGGCGTTTTTTTCGTTTATCTCTTTTTTTCGAACACAGAGGCTATGGACGGAGTAGCCGATCATGCCAGGGACCTTAGAATCGCGGTATCTAGATGCTGTGAAAATTTCATCAAAATCGTTAGAGTAGTTTTGGCTGTAGGTCAGTCAGTCAGTCAGTCAGTCAGTCAGTCAATCAGTCAGCCACGAGCAATTCTTACAGTAATCAAGTCTAACGACTTGCTAAAGAGTAGTTTTGGCTGTAGGTCAGTCAGTCAGTCAGTCAGTCAGTCAGTCAATCAGTCAGCCACGAGCAATTCTTACAGTAATCAAGTCTAACGACTTGCTAACTAGTGACGGGCCTAGCGGCCCGATAAGGAACCGACTTTTCATTTCAAATAAAAGAGACAACGAGCTCGGCTCGGTCTGGCATGATTGGGCCCGATTCAGTTCGACTTGGCTTGATCGGCTCGGTTTGGCTCGATTGGGCTCGACTCGACTCAGCTCGATTCGGCTCAATCGGCTCGATTGGTCTCGACTCAGATCGGTTGGGCTCGAATCAGCTCGATTGGGGTTGACTCGGCTCGATTTGGCTCAACTTGGCTCAGTCCGGCTCGACTGGGCTCGGTCCGGCTCAATTGGGCTCGACTAGGGTTGATTGAGCTCGACTCGGCTCTATTGGGCTCGACTCGATTCGATTGGGCTTAACTCGGCTCAGTCTGGCTCGACTCGGCTTGATTATGCTCAACTCGGCTCTGTCCGGCTCGACTCAGCTCGGTTGGGCTCGAATCGGCTCGATTGGGGTTGACTCGGCTCGATTTGGCTCAACTTGGCTCAGTCCGGCTCGACTGGGCTCGGTCCGGCTCAATTGGGCTCGGCTAGGCTTGATTGAGCTCAACTCGGCTCCGTCCGGCTCGACTCAGCTCGATTGGGCTCGACTCGGCTTGATTGGTCTCGACTCGACTCAGTCCGGCTCAATTTGGCGTGACATGGCTCGACTCGGCTCGATTGGGTTCTGCTCTGCTCGGTCTGAGTCGACTCAGCTTGATTCGGCTCAATTGGCTCGATTGGGTTCGACTCGGCTCAGTCCGGCTCTCGACTTGGCTCAATTGGGCTTGATTCGACTCAATCGATTGGGATTGATTGGGCTTGACTCGGCTCGATTTGGCTCAAATTGGCCCAGTCTGGCACGATTGGGCTCGGTCCCGCTCAATTGAGCTCGACTAGGATTGATTGGGCTCTACTCGGCTCTATTGGGCTCGACTCGACTCGATTGGGCTTGACTCGGCTCAGTCTGGCTTGCTCGGCTTGATTGGGCTCAACTCGGCTCCATTCGGGTGAAGACCTCGTTTTGGAATTTCGAAACCACGCTGGTGCGATGCGCGATATCGTGTTTAGTTAATAAATTTAAAACTCCATCAATTCATGTGCAAATAAGAAATCGCGATAAATGTAATTAAATAAAAATTATTCTAGAAAACTTTTCCTCAAAAAGTATGAAGTCTTGGCATTGGTGACGCGAAACTAGGCTATTGAGATTCAGGATATTGCGTTTAATATAAAAATCGAAAACGCTATCGAATTCCGTAAAGGCGTTAATAAAATACTGAAACTTTTTTGAAATTTGTAAAATTCTAGAACTGGAAAAAATTATTTTTTGAACGGCGCTGTTTGGGGTTTGGAAACATGGATAGGCTGAAAGAGGACATCTAATTAAGTTGAAAAATGAAAACCCCATCGAATTTGGACAAAGCGTTCCGGAGTTATAGCGGATCGAAAAAAATTGACCCCCCCCAGTCGCCAAAAATTTACAGTAATTTAAAATTTTGCAAAAAAAATTTTTTGCGTTATTTTTGATGGCGAATCGATTGGCAGTACTGGCTACGAAAAATTTTTTTTTGAAATTTTTGGTCAGAAAAAAAACATGGAAAAAGTATATTTTTAAAAAGATTTGATGTCTTTGCCTATGGTCAGAGAATGATCCAACTCTGTAACTTGGCAATCGCTCAAATCCATTCAGCTGAATGGCACAGTAGAGTAAACTAAAGTAAATTCCCTATACAATGTTCTGAAGGGGTGACTGACAGAGAGTAATCCAACAATAAAACATTTTGCAATAATGTTGGCATTAATGTAGCCAACTCACTGTGTACTTAACAGTCATTCAGCTTACATTAGCAGAGTGAGATATTACCATAGATTGCATTGGGGAGAGTAATTCAGCTGAGGCGATATTAGATTTCAAACTAAACCAACCAGTTCATAATGTTTGCTTTGACAGAGAGTGGTGGCCTATACAAACAGTATGGGTGTACTGAGTATAATAATCTTGGCAACCTCATCGATTTATTACTAAGCCTTCTGTAGAAATGCATTACATAAGCCATTTTTCATCACGACACCAGCTGTCATGGGTGTTATTTTACCATTGCGCCTATGGCGTTTTTTCGTTTATGTCTATTTTTCGAGCCCACGGCTCATGGACGAAATAGCGGACCGAAATACCAGGGACCTTAGAATCGCGGTATCTAGCCGCTGTGAAAATTTCATCAAAATCGTTAGAGTAGTTTTGGCTGTAGATTAGTCAGTCAGTCAGTCAGCCAGCCAGCCAGCCAGCCAGTCTCGAGCAATTCTTACAGTAATGAACCTCTCGGTTCCTAACTAGAGACGGCGTCAAGACGCCGTTAAGCAAGTCGGAAGTCATCAATCAAATGTAAATTCCATCAACAAGCTGTCATTGGTGTTATTTTACCATTGCGCCTATGGCGTTTTTTCGTTTATGTCTATTTTTCGAGCCCACGGCTCATGGACGAAATAGCGGAACATACCAGGGACCTTAGAATCGCGGTATCTAGCCGCTGTGAAAATTTCATCAAAATCGTTAGAGTAGTTTTGGCTGTAGATCAGCCAGCCAGCCAGCCAGCCAGTCAGCCAGCCAGCCAGCCAGTCAATCAGCCAACAATTCTTACAGTAATCAAGTCCTACGACTTGCTAACTAGTGACGGGCCTAGCGGCCCGATAAGGAACCGACTTTTTATTTCAAATAAAAGAGACAACGAGCTCGGCTCGGTCTTGCACGATTGGGCACGATTAAGTTCGACTTGGCTTGATTGGCTCGGTTTGGCTCGATTAGGCTCGGCTCGGCTCGGTTCGGCTCGGCTCGGCTCGGCTCGGCTCGGCTCGGCTCGGCTCGGCTCGGCTCGGCTCGGCTCGGCTCGGCTCGGCTCGGCTCGGCTTGGCTCGGCTCGGCTCGGCTAGGCTCGGCTCGGCTCGATTAGGCTCGGCTCAGCTCGGCTCGGCTTGGCTCGGCCTGGCTCGGCTTGGCTCGGCTCGGCTCGGCTCGGCTCGGCTCGGCTCGGCTCGGCTCGGCTCGGCTCGGCTCGGCTCGGCTCGGCTCAGCTCAGCTCGGCTCGGCTCGGCTCAGCTCGGCTCGGCTCGGCTCGACTCGGCTCGGCTCGGCTCGGCTTGGCTCGGCCTGGCTCGGCTTGGCTCAGCCTGGCTCGGCTCGGCTTGGCTCGGCCTGGCTCGGCTCGGCACGGCTCGGCTCGGCTCGGCTCGGCTCGGCTCGGCTCGGCTCGGCTCGGCTCGGCTCGGCTCGGCTCGGCTCGGCTCGGCTCGGCTCGGCTCGGCTCGGCTCGGCTCGGTTCGGCTCGGCTCGGCTCGGCTCGGCTCGGCTCGGCTCGGCTCGGCTCGGCTCGGCTCGGCTCGGCTCGGCTCGGCTCGGCTCGGCTCGGCTCGGCTCGGCTCGGCTCGGCTCGGCTCGGCTCGGCTCGGCACGGCTCGGCTCGGTTCGGCTCGGCTTGGCTCGGCTCGGCTCGGCTCGTCTTGGCTCGGCTCGGCTCGGCTCGGCTCGGCTCGGCTCGGCTCGGCTCGGCTCGGCTCGGCTCGGCTCGGCTCGGCTCGGCTCGGCTCGGCTCGGCTCGGCTCGGCTCGGCTCGGCTCGGCTCGGCTCGGCTCGGCTCGGCTCGGCTCGGCTCGGCTCGGCTCGGCTCGGCTCGGCTCGGCTCGGCTCGGCTCGGCTCGGCTCGGCTCGGCTCGGCTCGGCTCGGCTTGGCTCGGCTCGGCTCGGCTTGGCTCGGTCTGAGTCGACTCCCCGTGCTGCTCGAAGGGCGCAAATACATATATCGAAGGGTCAAAGCAAAACTCACGTGCTGCTCGAAGGGACAAAGTCAAACAATGTGTCTATTATTTGATGTAATTCACGTGCTGCTCGAAGGGCGCAAATACATATATCGAAGGGTCAAAGCAAAACTCACGTGCTGCTCGAAGGGACAAAGTCAAACATTGTGTCTATTATTTGATCATCTCACGTGCTGCTAGAAGGGCGCAACTACA
The DNA here is from genome assembly GCA_032718475.1 of Nemertoderma westbladi. Lineage (NCBI taxonomy): Eukaryota > Metazoa > Xenacoelomorpha > Nemertodermatida > Nemertodermatidae > Nemertoderma > Nemertoderma westbladi. Next base: position 9,268 of record JAUCBJ010001793.1, read on the forward strand.
TATATCGAAACAAGCCCCTGTCTTGTATTTTAATTATATCAGAAATCGTTGCCTTCAGTACAAATATCTAAAAATTCATTCACCTGAAGTATGGGTAACATTATAAATTCGTTTTTCGCACAGTAGAGTTAACTAAGCAAATACCCTCCAGGTTGACTGAATGATTTTATTAATGTTTGCCATGCATAATGTACTATATTTGGGTCCCATGACCCACCCCATTGAACAGCTTTGCTTACATCTGATAGAAAGTAATCCCAAATTAACTTCCCTCTACGAAAATTATTTTAATTAAATACATACAACATAGCAGTCAACTCTGCTATCAACAGTACACAATAACTAAAATGGCATTCAGCTTACCAGCTATTCGCATTAAGCTAATAGATATTCGATTTCATTGGATTCAGTGAGTGTGTGAGGGCTATTGGGAGAGCAATCAGCTTATGATGTAATACATTAGAATCCCACAGCTTTTGTTTGCTTACTGTCTGAGTTGTAGAGTGAGGATAATACTTGGCAGAGAAAGCATTTCCTTGTTAGGTGGCCATTCCTATAGAATAGCATTACTAGGCCATCTCTATGCATTTTTCATGAGTGCCAGCTGGTGTTTTTATCATTGCGCCTATGGCGTTTTTTCGTTTATGTCTATTTTTCGAGCCCACGGCTCATGGACAAAATAGCGGAACATTCCAGGGACCTTAGAATCGCGGTATCTAGATGCTGTGAAAATTTCATCAAAATCGTTAGAGCAGTTTTGGCTGTAGATCAGTCAGCCAGCCAGTCAGTCAGTCAGCTAACAATTCTTACAGTAATGAACCTCTCGGTTCCTAACTAGAGACGGCGTCAAGACGCCGTTAAGCAAGTCGGAAGTCATCAATCAAATGTAAATTCCATCAACAAGCTGTCATTGGTGTTATTTTACCATTGCGCCTATGGCGTTTTTTCGTTTATGTCTATTTTTCGAGCCCACGGCTCATGGACGAAATAGCGGAACATACCAGGGACCTTAGAATCGCGGTATCTAGCCGCTGTGAAAATTTCATCAAAATCGTTAGAGTAGTTTTGGCTGTAGATCAGCCAGCCAGCCAGCCAGCCAGTCAGCCAGCCAGCCAGCCAGTCAATCAGCCAACAATTCTTACAGTAATCAAGTCCTACGACTTGCTAACTAGTGACGGGCCTAGCGGCCCGATAAGGAACCGACTTTTTATTTTAAATAAAAGAGACAACGAGAATTAGTATAGAACTAATAATTATGTAAAAATACAATCACATTTCATACAATAATTATTAATAAATTCGATCTATTATTAGTTGCTCAATTCTAGAACAAAATCGACCTGCAACTAGTGAAGACCTCGTTTTGGAATTTCGAAACCACGCTGGTGCGATGCGCGATATCGTGTTTAGTTAATAAATTGATAACTCCATCAATTCATGTGCAACCGGTAATAAGAAATCGCGATAAATGTAATTAAATAAAAATTATTCTAGAAAAATTTTCCTCAAAAAGTATGAAGTCTTGGCGTTGGTGCCGCAAAACTAGGCTAGTGAGATTCAGGATATTGCGTTTAATATAAAAATCGAAAACGCTATCGAATTCCGTAAAGGCGTTTATAAAATACTGCAACTTTTTTGAAATTTGTAAAATTCTAGAACTAGAAAAAATTAATTTTTGAACGGTGCTGTTTGGGGTTTCGAAAAATGGATAGGCTGAAAGAGGACGTCGAATTAAGTTGAAAAATAAAAACCCCATCGAATTTGGACAAAGCGTTCCGGAGTTATAGCGGATCGAAAAAAATTGACCCCCCCCAGTCGTCAAAAATTTACAGTAATTTAAAATTTTGCAAAAAAATTTTTTTGCGTTATTTTTGATGGCGAATCGATTGGCAGTACTGGCTACAAAAATTTTTTTTTGAAATTTTTGGTCAGAAAAAAAACATGGAAAAAGTATCTTTTTAAAAAGATTTGATGTCTTTGCCTATGGTCAGAGAATGATCCAACTCTGTAACTTGGCAATTGCTCAAATCCATTCAGCTGAATGGCACAGTAGAGTAAACTAAACTATATTCCCTATACAATGTTCTGAAGGGGAGACTGACAGAGAGTAATCCAACAATAAAACATTTTGCAATAATGTTGGTCTTAGCCTTACAGAGTATCAGTATAAGGCTGAGTAAACATTCCACCTTATAAGCATACAGCCTCCACAGTATTAATGTTGGCATTAATGTAGCCGATACACTGTATACCTAATAGTCATTCAGCAGGGGGAAGAGTTATTCAGCTGAGGCGGTAATAGATTGCAAACTAAACCAACCAGTTGGCAGCCTCATCGATTTATACTAAGCCTGTGTAGAACCACAAACTAAATCAACCAGTTAATATTTGCTTTGACAGAGACTGAGGGCCTAAACAAACAGTATGGGTGTACTAAGTACAATAATCTTGGCAACCTCATCGATTTATATACTAAGCCTTGTGTAGAAATCCATTACATAAGCCATTTTTCATCACGACACCAGCTGTTATTGGTGTTATTTTACCATTGCGCCTATGGCGTTTTTTCGTTTATGTCTATTTTTCGAGCCCACGGCTCATGGACGAAATAGCAGAACATACCAGGGACCTTAGAATCGCGGTATCTAGCCGCTGTGAAAATTTCATCAAAATCGTTAGAGTAGTTTTGGCTGTAGATTAGCCAGTCAATCAATCAATCAATCAGCAAACAATTCTTACAGTAATGAACCTCTCGGTTCCTAACTAGTGACGGGCCTAGCGGCCCGATAAGGAACCGACTTTTTATTTTAAATAAAAGAGACAACGAGAATTAGTATAGAACTAATAATTATGTAAAAATACAATCATATTTCATACAATAATTATTAATAAATTTGATCTATTATTAGTTGCTCAATTCTAGAACAAAATCGACCTGCAACTAGTGAAGACCTCGTTTTGGAATTTCGAAACCATGCTGGTGCGATGCGCGATATCGTGTTTAGTTAATAAATTGAAAACTCCATCAGTTCATGTCCAACCAGTAATAAGAAATCGCGATAAAGTAATTAAATAAAAATTATTCTAGAAAAATTTTCTCAAAAAGTATGAAGTCTTGGCATTGGTGACGCGAAACGGCTCGGCTTGGCCCGGCTTGGCCTGGCTCGGCTCGGCCCGGCCCGGCTCGGCTCGGCTCGGCTCGGCTCGGCTCGGCTCGGCTCGGCTCGGCTCGGCTCGGCTCGGCTCGGCTCGATTAGGCTCGGCTCGGCTCGGCTCGTCTCGGCTCGGCACGGCTCGGCTCGGCTCGGCTCGGCTCGGCTCGGCTCGGCTCGGCTCGGCTCGGCTCGGCTCGGCTCGGCTCGGCTCGGCTCGGCTCGGCTCGGCTCGGCTCGGCTCGGCTCGGCTCGGCTCGGCTCGGCTCGGCTCGGCTCGGCTCGGCTCGGCTCGGCTCAGCTTGGCTCGGCTTGGCTCGGCTTGGCTCGGTCTGAGTCGACTCCCCGTGCTGCTCAAAGGGCGCAAATACATATATCGAAGGGTCAAAGCAAAACTCACGTGCTGCTCGAAGGGTCAAAGTCAAACAATGTGTCTATTATTTGATGTAATTCACGTGCTGCTCGAAGGGCGCAAATACATATATCGAAGGGTCAAAGCAAAACTCACGTGCTGCTCGAAGGGACAAAGTCAAACATCGTGTCTATTATTTGATTATCTCACGTGCTGCTAGAAGGGCGCAACTACATATATCGAAACAAGCCCCTGTCTTGTATTTTAATTATATCAGAAATCCTTGCCTTCAGTACAAATATCTAAAAATTCATTCACCTGAAGTATGGGTAACATTATAAATTCGTTTTTCGCACAGTAGAGTTAACTAAGCAAATACCCTCCAGGTTGACTGAATGATTTTATTAATGTTTGCCATGCATAATGTACTATATTTGGGTCCCATGACCCACCCCATTGAACAGCTTTGCTTACATCTGATAGAAAGTAATCCCAAATTAACTTCCCTCTACGAAAATTATTTTAATTAAATACATACAACATAGCAGTCAACTCTGCAATCAACAGTACACAATAACGAAAATGGCATTCAGCTTACCAGCTATTCGCATTAAGCTAATAGATATTCGATTTCATTGGATTCAGCGAGTGTGTGAGGGCTATTGGGAGAGCAATCAGCTTATGATGTAATACATTAGAATCCCACAGCTTTTGTTTGCTTACTGTCTGAGTTGTAGAGTGAGGATAATACTTGGCAGAGAAAGCATTTCTTTGTTAGGTGGCCATTCCTATAGAATAGCATTACTAGGCTATCTCTATCCATTTTTCATGAGAGCCAGCTGGTGTTTTTATCATTGCGCCTATGGCGTTTTTTCGTTTATGTCTATTTTTCGAGCCCACGGCTCATGGACGAAATAGCGGAACATACCAGGGACCTTAGAATCCGGTCAGCCAGCCGCTGTGAAAATTTCATCAAAATCGTTAGAGTCGTTTTGGCTGTAGATCAGCCAGCCAGTCAGCCACGAGCAATTCTTACAGTAATGAACCTCTCGGTTCCTAACTAGAGACGGCGTCAAGACGCCGTTAAGCAAGTCGGAAGTCATCAATCAAATGTAAATTCCATCAACAAGCTGTCATTGGTGTTATTTTACCATTGCGCCTATGGCGTTTTTTCGTTTATGTCTATTTTTCGAGCCCACGGCTCATGGACGAAATAGCGGAACATACCAGGGACCTTAGAATCGCGGTATCTAGCCGCTGTGAAAATTTCATCAAAATCGTTAGAGTAGTTTTGGCTGTAGATCAGCCAGCCAGCCAGCCAGCCAGTCAGCCAGCCAGCCAGCCAGTCAATCAGCCAACAATTCTTACAGTAATCAAGTCCTACGACTTGCTAACTAGTGACGGGCCTAGCGGCCCGATAAGGAACCGACTTTTTATTTCAAATAAAAGAGACAACGAGCTCGGCTCGGTCTTGCACGATTGGGCACGATTAAGTTCGACTTGGCTTGATCGGCTCGGTTTGGCTCGATTAGGCTCGGCTCGGCTCGGCTCAGCTCGGCTCGGCTCGGCTCGGTTCGGTTCGGCTCGGCTCGGCTCGGCTCGGCTCGGCTCGGCTCGGCTCGGCTCGGCTCGGCTCGGCTAGGCTCGGCTCGGCTCGGCTCGGCTCGGCTCGGCTCGGCTCGGCTCGGCTCGGCTCGGCTCGGCTCGGCTCGGCCCGGCCCGGCCCGGCTCGGCTCGGCTCGGCTCGGCTCGGCTCGGCTCGGCTCGGCTCGGCTCGGCTCGGCACGGCTCGGCTCGGCTCGGCACGGCTCGGCTCGGCTCGGCTCGGCTCGGCTCGGCTCGGCTCGGCTCGGCTCGGCTCGGCTCGGCTCGGCTCGGCTCGGCTCGGCTCGGCTCGGCTCGGCTCGGCTCGGCTCGGCTCGGCTCGGCTCGGCTCGGCTCGGCTCGGCTCGGCTCGGCTCGGCTCGGCTCGGCTCGGCTCGGCTCGGCTCGGCTCGGCTCGGCTCGGCTCGGCTCGGCTCGGCTCGGCTCGGCTCGGCTCGGCTCGGCTCGGCTCGGCTCGGCTCGGCTCGGCTCGGCTCGGCTCGGCTCGGCTCGGCTCGGCTCGGCTCGGCTCGGCTCGGCTCGGCTCGGCTCGGCTCGGCTCGGCACGGCTCGGCTCGGCTCGGCTCGGCTCGGCTCGGCTCGGCTCGGCTCGGCTCGGCTCGGCTCGGCTCGGCTCGGCTCGGCTCGGCTCGGCTCGGCTCGGCTCGGCTCGGCTCGGCTCGGCTCGGCTCGGCTCGGCTCGGCTCGGCTCGGCTCGGCTCGGCTCGGCTCAGCTTGGCTCGGCACGGCTCGGCTCGGCTCGGCTTGGCTCGGCTTGGCTCGGTCTGAGTCAACTCCCCGTGCTGCTCGAAGGGCGCAAATACATATATCGAAGGGTCAAAGCAAAACTCACGTGCTGCTCGAAGGGACAAAGTCAAACAATGTGTCTATTATTTTATGTAATTCACGTGCTGCTCGAAGGGCGCAAATACATATATCGAAGCCGAAGGGTCAAAGCAAAACTCACGAGCTGCTCGAAGGGACAAAGTCAAACATTGTGTCTATTATTTGATCATCTCACGTGCTGCTCGAAGGGCGCAACTACATATATCGAAACAAGCCCCTGTCTTGTATTTTAATTACATCAGAAATCGTTGCCTTCAGTACAAATATCTAAAAATTCATTCACCTGAAGTATGGGTAACATTATAAATTCGTTTTTCGCACAGTAGAGTTAACTAAAGCAAATACCCTTCAGGTTGACTGAATGATTTTATTAATGTTTGCCATGCATAATGTACTATATTTGGGTCCCATGACCCACCCCATTGAACAGCTTTGCTTACATCTGATAGAAAGTAATCCCAAATTAACTTCCCTCTACGAAAATTATTTTAATTAAATACATACAACATAGTAGTCAACTCTGCTATCAACAGTACACAATAACTAAAATGGCATTCAGCTTACCAGCTATTCGCATTAAGCTAATAGATATAGGATTTCATTCGATTCAGTGAGTGTGTGAGGGCTATTGGGAGAGCAATCAGCTTATGATGTAATACATTAGAATCCCACGGCTTTTGTTTGCTTACTGTCTGAGTTGTAGAGTGAGGATAATACTTGGCACAGAAAGCATTTCCTTGTTAGGTGGCCATTCCTATAGAATAGCATTACTAGGCCATCTCTATCCATTTTTCATGAGTGCCAGCTGGTGTTTTTATCATTGCGCCTATGGCGTTTTTTCGTTTATGTCTATTTTTCGAGCCCACGGCTCATGGACGAAATAGCGGAACATACCAGGGACCTTAGAATCGCGGTATCTAGCCGCTGTGAAAATTTCATCAAAATCGTTAGAGTAGTTTTGGCTATAGATTAGTCAGTCAGTCAGTCAGTCAGCCAGTCTCGAGCAATTCTTACAGTAATGAACCTCTCGGTTCCTAACTAGAGACGGCGTCAAGACGCCGTTAAGCAAGTCGGAAGTCGTCAATCAAAGGTAAGTTCCCTCAACAATGTTTACCTTTGTTCAGAAGGGAAGTGTTATTTATCTATGGTCAGAGAGAGATCCCACTCTGTAATTTGGCAATTGCTCAAATCCATTCAGCTGAATGACTCAGTAGAGTAAACTAAAGTAAATTCCCTCAGCCTCAACAATGTTTGCCTATGGTGTGAAGGGAATCTGACAGAGAATAATCTTAGCCACTAAATGTCATTCACCTAACAAAACATTTTGAATGCCACAGTGATTAACCCAATACAGATAATAAGCAGTTATTTTTATATTTCAAACTATAATGTTAGTGTAAGCCTTACAGAGTATCAGTATGAGGCTGAGTAAACATTCCGCCTTATAAGCACACAGCCTCCACAGTATTAATGTTGGCCAAAAGATTTAAAAATAAAATACAGTGCAATAGTACTCTGTAACCTACAGTCATTCAGCTTGCACTAAATATCAATCACCTATAAAACATTTAAACATTTTGAATGCCACAGTGTGTAACCTGATACAGATAATAAGCAGTGATTTTTATGTTTTAAACTATAACGTTAGTGTTAGACTTACAGTGTATCAGTATGAAGCTGAGTAAACATTCGCCTTATAAGCATACAACCTCCAAAATATTAATGTTGGACGAAAGATTTAAAAATAAAATACAGTGCAGTAGTACTCTGTAACTAACAGTCATTCAGCTTGCACTAAATGTCAATCACCTATAAAACATTTTGAATGCCACAGTGATTATTAACCCAATACAGATAATAAGAAGTGATTTTTATATTTCAAACTATAATGTTAGTCTTAGCCTTACAGAGTATCAGTATAAGGCTGAGTAAACATTCCACCTTATAAGCATACAGCCTCCACAGTATTAATGTTGGCATTAATGTAGCCGATACACTGTATACCTAATAGTCATTCAGCAGGGGGAAGAGTTATTCAGCTGAGGCGGTAATAGATTGCAAACTAAACCAACCAGTTGGCAGCCTCATCGATTTATACTAAGCCTGTGTAGAAAGAACCACAAACGAAATCAACCAGTTAATATTTGCTTTGACAGAGAGTGCAGGGCCTAAACAAACAGTATGGGTGTACTAAGTACAATAATCTTGGCAACCTCATCGATTTATTACTAAGCCTTGTGTAGAAATGCATTAGATAAGCCATTTTTCATCAGGACACCAGCTGTCATTGGTGTTATTTTACCATTGCGCCTATGGCGTTTTTTTCGTTTATCTCTTTTTTTCGAACACAGAGGCTATGGACGGAGTAGCCGATCATGCCAGGGACCTTAGAATCGCGGTATCTAGATGCTGTGAAAATTTCATCAAAATCGTTAGAGTAGTTTTGGCTGTAGGTCAGTCAGTCAGTCAGTCAGTCAGTCAGTCAATCAGTCAGCCACGAGCAATTCTTACAGTAATCAAGTCTAACGACTTGCTAACTAGTGACGGGCCTAGCGGCCCGATAAGGAACCGACTTTTTATTTTAAATAAAAGAGACAACGAGAATAAATATAGAACTAATCATTATGTAAAAATACAATCATATTTCATACAATAATTATTAATAAATTCAATCAATTATTAGTTGCTCAATTCTAGAACAAAAACGACATGCAACTAGTGAAGACCTCGTTTTGGAATTTCGAAACCACGCTGGTGCGATGCGCGATATCGTGTTTAGTTAATAAATTGAAAACTCCATCAATTCATGTGCAACCAGTAATAAGAAATCGCGATAAATGTAATTAAATAAAAATTATTCTAGAAAAATTTTCCTCAAAAAGTATGAAGTATTGGCATTGGTGACGCGAAACTAGGCTAGTGAGATTCAGGATATTGCGTTTAATATAAAAATCAAAAACGCTATCAAATTCCGTAAAGGCATTAATAAAATACTGCAACTTTTTTGAAATTTGTAAAATTCTAGAACTAGAAAAAATTAATTTTTGAACGGTGCTGTTTGGGGTTTCGAAAAATGGATAGGCCTAAAGAGGACGTCGAATTAAGTTGAAAAATAAAAACCCCATCGAATTTGGACAAAGCGTTCCGGAGTTATAGCGGATCGAAAAAAATTGACCCCCCCCCCAGTCGCCAAAAATTTACAGTAATTTAAAATTTTGCAAAAAAAATTTTTTGCGTTATTTTTGATGGCGAATCGATTGGCAGTACTGGCTACAAAAAATTTTTTTTGAAATTTTTGGTCAGAAAAAAAAACATGGAAAAAGTATCTTTTTAAAAAGATTTGATGTCTTTGCCTATGGTCAGAGAATGATCCAACTCTGTAACTTGGCAATCGCTCAAATCCATTCAGCTGAATGGCACAGTAGAGTAAACTAAAGTAAATTCCCTATACAATGTTCTGAAGGGGAGACTGACAGAGTAATCCAACAATAAAACATTTTGCAATAATGTTGGCATTAATGTAGCCAACACACTACTGCATACTAAACCGTCATTCAGCTTACATTAGCAGAGGGAGAAACTTGGATACTCAACTAGAATGCATTGGGAAGAGTTATTCAGCTGAGGCAATAATAGATTTCAAACTAAACCAACCAGTTTATATTTGCTTTGACAGGGCCTAAACAAACAGTATGGGTGTACTGAGTACAATAATCTTGGCAACCTCATCGATTTATACTAAGCCTTGTGTAGAAATCCATTACATAAGCCATTTTTCATCACGACACCAGCTGTTATTGGTGTTATTTTACCATTGCGCCTATGGCGTTTTTTCGTTTATGTCTATTTTTCGAGCCCACGGCTCATGGACGAAATAGCGGAACATACCAGGGACCTTAGAATCGCGGTATCCAGCCGCTGTGAAAATTTCATCAAAATCGTTAGAGTAGTTTTGGCTATAGATTAGCCAGTCAGCCAGTCAATCAGCCAACAATTCTTACAGTAATGAACCTCTCGGTTCCTGACTAGTGACGGGCCTAGCGGCCCGATAAGGAACCGACTTTTTATTTTAAATGAAAGAGACAACGAGAATTAGTATAGAACTAATAATTATGTAAAAATACAATCATATTTCATACAATAATTATTAATAAATTCGATCTATTAATAGTTGCTCAATTCTAGAACAAAATCGACCTGCAACTAGTGAAGACCTCGTTTTGGAATTTCGAAACCACACTGGTGCGATGCGCGATATCGTGTTTAGTTAATAAATTGAAAACTCTATCAATTCATGTGCAACCAGTAATAAGAAATCGCTATAAATGTAATTAAATACAAGTTATTCTAGAAAAATTTTCCTCAAAAAGTATGAAGTCTTGGCATTGGTGACGCGAAACTAGGCTAGTGAGATTCAGGATATTGCGTTTAATATAAAAATCGAAACCGCTATCGAATTCCGTAAAGGCGTTAATAAAATACTGCAACTTTTTTGAAATTTGTAAAATTCTAGAACTAGAAAAATATAATCTTTGAACGGCGCTGTTTGGGGTTTCGAAACATGGATAGGCTGAAAGAGGACATCGAATTAAGTTGAAAAATGAAAACCCCATCGAATTTGGACAAAGAGTTCCGGAGTTATAGCGGATCGAAAAAAATTTACCCCCCCCAGTCGCCAAAAATTTACAGTAATTTAAAATTTTGCAAAAAAAATTTTTTGCGTTATTTTTGATGGCGAATCGATTGTATATGCATTAATTTTATACGCAAAATAAAATAGGTATATATTAGTTCTCTATCTTGTCTAAAGTTTCTGGTTAGTTCTGAGTCTACATGGCAGAATCATCTTTGTTCAGCAGAAATCTCGTAATCCTGGGGAGAAAGTGTACCTCCAAAGCGGAATGTTGTTGGTGGAGACTCATTGCCTTCGGGAACACTGAAGCGGAATTTGTGCATTAGAGTCGTGAAAAATATATACAATTCAGATCTCGCCAATTTTTCACCTAAACAAACACGAGGACCGAGTCCAAAGGGTATAAATGATTCAACTGAAATTGATTTTCCTTCTTCATCAATAAATCTATTTGGATCAAATTTCATTGGGTCTTTCCATTCATCGTTGAAACACAAGTTGTAAATGCTGTAAGAAAGAAGTGCGTCTTTCGGTATATCAAAATCACCAACACTAAATGTTGAGCTCACTTCATGGATTAAAGCTACTGGTATAATGCACCCTCTTCTAAGTGTTTCTTGAAGAACAGCATTAACGTATACCAATTGATCTTTATCAGAAGGAAGTGGCAAGCGGTTTCTACCAACTACTCTATCAATCTCTTCATGCACCTTAACTTGAACTTCGGGATTCAAAATCATAAACAAAAGAGCCCAGTACAAGGCACTGCTTGTCGTTTCACTTCCTGCCAAGAACAAATCGCGAACTGTCGATATGAGACTAAACTCATTGAAAACATCGTCAGCAAATCCACGTATACTTTCTTCTACAAGATACGCATCTATTAAGTCGCTGATACAATTTTCATCAAATACATTCCTATGACGATCAATCTCTTCTTTAGCGAATCGATCAATCTCTTTAGAGAGAAGATATACCTTATTTGCCGCAGTTCCGGGAATATTGATAAACCAAGTTGTTAATAATGTTGGCCAATGCTGTGTTGCAGATTGGGCAAGCTCGTCTAGGATGTGCAATTGATTTATAAATTTATCATCATCGTATTCAAATCTGTGACCAAAGATAAACCCACAAATGATATTGGAAACCGCTGATACAAGAAGTAACCTTGGATTAAACGGCTGCTTTTCTTTCGGAATAAATTCCGTAAGTATTCGAGCCTCGTCTATTATTCTTTCTTCCATGGGATTTTTTCCTAATCCCAAATCACGCATCACAGATAAGGTAAACCGCCTTGTCTCCCTCCAGACGCGTCCACTGGAATTACCCAATCCAACAGTATTACCCCTCTTTTTATCATAATAAATATAATTCAAAACCACAAGTTTCGACATTCTATCACTTGTTTTAGACCCTTGAGTCACAAAAGCATTCTTTATATCTTTATATTCAAGCAAATTCATGAACTCTAGATTAAGGAAACGAAGTCGAAACATGCTTCCATATGTTTTCCCCATGTTTACCATTGCTTGATGAATGTTATTTCTCTCTTTCCTTATCTCCTTCATTAGCCGTGGGTCAAACAAAGGTAACATGAATCGGGGCATGGGTGGCAACCTCAGTCCACGGTGTTTGTCAGTTAATCGCAGATATGTAAAAATGAAAATGAAGGTAAAAATAGCTAAATATATGAATATATCAGCTGTCATCATTGCAGTTCAAATGTAAAGTAGTAAACAGGAAATAAATTAGACAAATAATATTTAACTCTATATGTAATATATATGTAGGGAGTAAATACTTCTGCTTGGCAGTCATTTATCGACCTACTCAAATTGGTAATTTCTTCAATCAATTTTGATGGGGAAAATCACTAAATAAATTAATTATCTCTAAAATATATTTATCATGACTAAATATGGGAAAGAAGCAGGTTTACAGTGGCACGTTGTTTTACCCAAAACAAAACAAAACAGGTAACAGTTTTATTTTTTATGATAAAAAAAATTATATCCATTTTAGTGATATTTAAGATATTTTAAAGAATAAATATATATAATTTAGTGAGAAAAATTTAGCCAAAAAACATTTAATTTAGTAAAAATCATTTGATTTAGTGACCAATTAAGCGCCTTTGCTTTATTATCTACAAGAAATCCGCACATTCAGCTAGTTGTTGTGTGTATTGAGGACAGTGTTTATGGAGGATCTGTGAGCGTCACACTCACCACACACACAAACTCTAGTGATCTAATATTGTATAATCTTCCTGGTCATATAGCTATTGACTGACTCGACTGGCTAACTTTAAGCGGTGAAATTGCAAGGCTGGGATTTTTTGGCAATGATATGTTCACTTATTTTTCCTTTTATATTAAGAAAAACATTGGAGGCAACGTGGTGTAACTCCCTCTACGTCCCCGACGGAACACAAATGTCATGGATCCGGATGAATTCAACACGCTGTTAATTTACAGCGGGAGCGGCGTTAGTTAAGCAATTTTAATAAACTGTAAGGAATGTGTTCAGATGGGAATGAGGTCATATTAGTGACAGGTGGTGGTTGGTTCATCGCGTGATGTGCAATACAAAGTCCACTCTATAACTAATTATTGATAGATTAAGTAAAAATTAAATAAAGGGATTGCAGTATTTGTTGATAGTTATGACGACATAATAACATCATCATAGTGATAAATTTGAGCCAATGAGAAGGTAGAAATGATAATTCCATTACAAATTCTCAACTTACAGTAATGCCAGCACGAGCCCCGCCAATATCCCCCCCCCCCCCCCCCCCAAGGGACTATGTAATAAATCCCTGGTCATGGTCAATATCACTAAATGTCCCCAAACCGAGTTTGCTTTACTTGCAATACCAGACAGGAATTGGACCACTCTACCACCATGATCAGTGTGTCAGGAGCGTTACAAGAAGGACGGTCCTTTCATGTAACGATTGTTTATGTAATGCGGACGCCTTACATGATTGGACGCATGATCATGTCCAAAGATTGTGGGGCGAGCGACGAAAGTACGTGAGCTTAGCATACAGGTACCACTAACTCAATCGGTGTGTCTGTTGCTCTGTTGTGTCCAATTTTAAACGTTAAATAACTCAGCCAAATCTCGATAAAATATATCCAAACTTGGTACATCCTGAAGTCTGGCAAAAGTTTAGAAATTTTCCAAGTTGAATTTGCGTGTGGTCTTCGTGCAGCATCTGTGTAACTGTCTTGCAGTTATAATAAATTTATCTATCCAAAAATTATTAGGCTTGGCATCAGCTGGTTGCTAGGAGACTGCAGGATATATCTGGTGGGTTTGAAATTCAGCAATACCCGGTACAATGCAGCAATAATGTGGCCTTGGGAAGTGTGGTAGGCCTATTTCACTTTCAGCCATTCCAGCATTTCCAGAATGCAGAGTATGACACCGGTACCATGCATGAGATCCTGTACTCAGTACCGGTACTGCTCACTGCTGTTGAGGAATGTGGTAGGCCTTGCTCTCTAGGCCGGTTGTCAGTCTGTCAGTGTGGTACTGCTACTGCATTATCTGAGTCCTGCAATTGCCTGAGTGATGTCTGAATTGCGATATCAGCCATATCATGTACCGGTACGGTACCTTAATATTATTAAACATATGTTTGACAGTACGGTACCGGTACTGTTACAGTGGTACAGAGTTACCGGTACCGTTTTCAGGTTGTTGGCGCCACCCAACCCACCAATCGGCTCGGCAACCATGCAAGTTTTGAAATTATGCGGACTTAAGACAGACTGCCATATTGTCAGGTTGTATCAGGATCAGCTGACCTTTATTCCTTGATACGGTATCCAATACTGCACTAGGTACCCCAACAGCCCATACTGCAATACCCAGCAACGTTTTGGAATTGTGCCGGTACTCAAACAACTCGCCATCAATGCCACCGCCTCTGTCTGTCGCAGTGTCGTGGGCGACCTCGACTTTTGGTATCGCTACTGCGCTAGCGCTACGGGCAAACTGAACTAACCGATGAGCTAGACCCGAGGACTGAAGAATGCATATAATTTTTTGAGTAGTTTGACTGTGGACTTCTATGACATCGATTCCAAGCTGACAATGCGAAAGTTTTGTTTTAAGTAAAAGTTTGGTTAAATTTTCTTAATTATTTATTTAAATTTCTTAAGTACCGATTTTGGGATAGAATTGCTCAATTTTAATCTGTATCTAATAACTGACCCTCGTCCTGCGCGATGGCCCCACGAACGTGTTTGCTGATGACACAAGTCTCCTCCACGTAGGTAATGAACCTTTAGCTGTAATCAATAGTGTAAACATCGAGTTCGATAAAATTGTAGATTGGCTCCATAATAATAAATTATCCCCAAATGTAAAAAAAACTGAATATTCTATATTTACTAATAATGTTGACCTTAATTCCCTCCCTAAAGTGAAGCTAAAATTTGCGAGTTTGCAGAGATCTAATATTTCAAAATACTTAGGAATAAAAATAGATAGCAAATTATCTTGGAAATCACACGTAACCTTTATACTAAAAAAAATTATTAAACATGTGGCATTTTTATAAATTACGCCACATATTCCCCCTCCATATTCTTAGAACTTTATACTTCTCTTTAATTCACCCCCATATATCCAATACGGAATTACAGTTTGGGGGAAGTACATATGAATCCGTAATAAAACCGCTCCGTACTAAAATTAATAAAGTATTACGCACTATCACTTTTAGCGCACCAGATCCAACATCGTTTCGTCAAGCATCCTCACTCCCCATTTACCAGTCACTTGATATTTTACCTGTTGACCAATTATATAAACATGAAGTAATCAAATTTATGTACGATATACATCATAAAGTGTTTCAATTCTCCGGAAATATATAATTTATTTACTAAAACATCTAAAGTCCACCATTACCGTTTCTAAATAATACCTTTACCTCCTGGGATGGGTCCGATAGGCCGCATATAAGTGCGGCGAATGTGGCCGATGCAATTAAGGACCTTGAGCCTGGAAAGGCGGCTGGCCCCGATGGTATATGTCCCGAATCTCTGAAATTTGCAGGAAATCGCCTCCCTGTTATATTATGCCTCTTGTTTAATAGCTTCCTCACCGATGGCTTCCTGCCGCAGTCATTAATATCCTGTAACCTGATCCCAGTTGTGAAAAAAAAGAACTGCTCGTTGTCCGATGATAACAACTACAGGCCTATTGCAACCGCTTCATCACTGTCTAAAGTTCTAGAACACTGTTTACTCCCCCACATTAAATCACACGTTAACCTAACTAGCAATCAATTTGGTTTTTCAAACCAACCTATCACTGAAACTTGTGTCTTCGCCCTTAAGGAATCAGTTCATCTGTACGTATCACGTGACTCGCCGGTGTATGCTGCCTTCCTTGATGCGTCTAAGGCGTTTGATAACGTTAACTACTATAAGTTGTTCAAAAAGATGTTCGATCTTAGGATTTCCGTCTGTGTGATTAGAATATTATTTTTCTGGTATACCAACCAGCTTATTTCAGTATCTTAGGGCTCGTCTCAAAGTAAATGGTTCACAGTCTGCAATGGCGTTCGTCAGGGAAGTTTGATTTCCCCGATTTTGTTCAACATCTACCTCGATGAACTGAGTCAGCGTCTTAACAGTTCTATAGTGGGCTGTATAGTATCAAAATTACTGATTAATCACCTTTTATACGCTGATGACGTTTGTCTCATTTCTCCTAGTATCTACGGTCTCCGTGGCCTCCTCCGCATCTGCGAGAATTATGGACTGCAGTTCGACATCTCCTTTAATCCGTCGAAGTCGAAGTGTATGTATTTCTCCGCAACTAAATTCGGCCGCATGGGTGACGTATATTTGAACGGAAAGATTCTAGAATGTGTTAAAGAATATACTTATTTGGGACACAACACATAATATCCTGTGACTTATCCGACGAACCGGATATGACGCGCACCAAGCGATCTCTTTATTGTAGAGGAAACCAGCTCTCCCGTATGTTTTCGAAGTGCAGTTTACCTATAAAGACTCTTCTCTTTAAGGCTTATTGCTATTCGCTATATTGTGCATCCGTATGGTCGACTTTCCGTGTAGAGTGTTTGCGGACCGTTAAGGTGGCGTAAAACTCTGCATTCAGACATCTATTTGGGTATACACGTTGCGACGACGCTGACACAATACATGTCTGCCACCGTGTTAACAACTTCAAAGCTGTCAGCCGGGTACTGGCATTCTCGTTGCGTAATCGCGTCGCAATTTCCTGCAATCCAATCCTTGTAGCTTGTGCAAACTTAGGTTACTCATCTCTCACTGATCGATGGGATGTGCTGCTTCTGTAATGCTCACCCCCCACTTCATGGCTTGCCCCCACATTATCGCGGCCTTCTCATATTTCAAATCCTTGCAAATATTATATAATATGAATTAATTCAATGTATATCTTAATATTTTTTTTTTGAATACATCACACTTGAGCTACCGGTACTCAATTTTAATATTTAATATTTTGAATTCAGTAATGGGAATTGCTATTCTTTCGGTATTGGTTGGGCAGTGCCTGAGTGTATCTTTTTTTTGTTTTTTTTTGTATAATATTGTGCTTCAAATTGGAAATGCGGTACCTTGGATATCGATTTAATTTAGTATTCTATATAGTGTTCAATGTATCCTTGTGCATATAGGTATTAATTGTGCTATGCTGTTAAATTTGGTAGTAATAATCTGTACTGTATGTTTTATGGGCTCTGCCCGATGAATAAACTTGAAATTGAAATTACGGCACACGTTCAGTTACCAGTGATTCATTTTATGTACCTCCAATCAAACTAGTAGTAGCCATGCCCATGCAATCAATACGTTACCAGGGACCTATACTCTGGAACTCAATAGGAACCGATTATCGAAATTCTAAAACAAAAAGGTCTTTTTCGGTTAAAGTAAAACGTAAATTACTTAATAATAATACTTAAATGATATATTTATTAGTAATTATTAACCCAATGGTCTGTCTGGTGCTTTCTACTAAATTTAATTTGTCTAATTTATTGCATTATTGTTTTAGATTCATTGGTATCAATTAGATATGTGTTGTGTTGATATGTTGCAGCTACGACTGAGTATAATAACAATTAATACCATTGTATAATAATGAAGTAATGACATGTAAATGACAAGACTAATCAGCCCCCCCCCCCCCCCTCCCCACCCCACCAAACCCCCTCCCTAGTTTCCAACATTTACTAGCGTTGCTACTCGTTGGTGCCTCCCAGTTATATATTTATTGTGATTAGTGCAATTTAAATATTTTTTATTACTGGGAAATATATATATTTGATTTGGAATAATGTGCTGATATCGTAAATAGATCGTGCACTAGTTAGTCATGGTGCTATTGATAGTGACTTGGAGTTTGGCCAAATTTCCACCCCTCTCCCTTCTGAGCACCGCGCAATTTTTATCAAACTAGCTGCCAGTGCAGTGCCAACACCACTGTCTTTACACAAGCGCTCAGTGGATTTGGGTAGCTATGTTCATCTAACACAACGTGACGTAGCGACTTTGTGTGCTAAGCCTATTAAATTATCCCGTATTAAAGCTGCGTTATTTGTAAGTAGTCTTCGTCAAAGTACTTTCAGTTCTGCCGGTATGTACCCAGTAAACTTAGATATAGTGCATCGTTTTACCGATATCCTATACTCAGTTGCTTCGTCATCACACCATAAAAGGAACTTTGACCCTAACCCTAATATTTGCCCCGCAAATGTACCTGACCATCATCAGTTGTGGAATGACCTAATCAGTACTAACGATACCAGTCTCTTATGACGGCGGATAAACTGGAAGGGTGGTTTTGATAATAATTCTCCATCCAGTAATATTGCTTCTCCTAGCGAGTCCCAGTTCGCCCACCATTTTCAATCTTCCTCAGTGACCCTTTAGATGCCGATGTGTACGTTGGTCCACGTCCTGGTCCCAACCTCAGACTCCCCGTATATTCCATTACTTGACTCCCCGATAACGATTGAGGAGGTTCACAAGGGTGAAGGGTATCAGTAATTTGAAAGGAAACAAAGCTCCTGGCCCAGACGGTATCTCTCCAGGTATTCTAAAATTGCTTCCTATTGAGTGGTTGGTTTATCTAGTTTCGTTATTTAATTTTTTTCGGGAGTATTCTTTCCACCAGCATGGGGCTGCAGCAAACTTGTGTCTGTTTTTAAGGGTGGTTCTCGTACTTTGTGTTCTCACTACCGCGGCATTTCTATTATCAACGCCCTTGCCAAACTCTATGATTCCAACGTTTGTCAAGGTGGATATCCCCCGACATTGAACAGGCGGGGGCCCAACCCGGTAGAAACTGCGAGGAACACATCCTCACCTTGAGATTATTAATAGATTATGCCCTTAGTAATAAACGCAAACTGTGCATTATTTTCATTGATTTCGCTACTGCCTACGATTCTGTATCTAGGTATTAAGTTATTTGCTCTACTTTGGGTTGTGGAGGTGTAGTGCTTCGCGCATTGCAATCTTTGTATAGTTGCACCAAAAGTTTCTTAGGCTCATCCATCATTACTTCTCTTAAGGGCTTCTTATGGACGACTCAGCAATCTTAGCGACATCTCGGAGCTCCGCCATCGCAAAATTTTCGATTCTTCTACAATATTGTCAAGATTTTAACATGAAAATGTTTTCATGTCATGAAAATTTTAACATTAAGAAGACTAAGTTCCTCGTCATAAATGGCAACCCAGCGGACGCAAACCCAGCATTCTACGTTTATCTGGGGTCTCCAATCAGTCAGGTTGGCGGCTGTAACAAGGCTGTCCGTCCGCATATCCATGCCAACGACAAAATCAAACAAGTTGCAAAGTTCCACGCATTCCTAAGTAAACATTCTGATTGCCCACTTTGGTTGAAACTAAAAGTTTTTAATGCCGGGATACTATCTTCCATTCTATTTGGTTGCGAGTCATGGCTCGGTTCCAATTTATACCCAGTCAGTAACCATTATTACTCTATGTTGAAATCCACCGTTGGCGTCCGCCAGCAGACCTGCCATGATTTAATACACCTGGAGACCGGCCTTCCATCCCCCGAGGCATTAGTTCGCTCGCGGCAACGTAAATTCATTCTATAGATTTTATCCAACCCCGAACTCCCCGCTAATTTTCGCTATTGATTTGGTACGTCGCAGTGCCACACCAATGGGTAAGGTTATTGACAGGCTTCTAGATGGGCATGGCTGCTAGCCATGCCCAATGGAAATTTTGGAGCTGATGAGCGATCTGGCTTGATGATATCCGTAAACCTTGACCCCAGTACACGCCGTTCATTCTATTCCTCGATTAACCCAACTTTCGCAATATCATCGGTATACACTCAGCATACTGTTGTTCCCGAACATCACCGTCTAGCGTGGACCCAGTTTCGGCTTATGTCGACTCACCTTGCGGTTGAAACCGGCAGGTGGTCCCGTATCCCACCTGAGCGTCGTTTCTGTACATACATGCTGTGCAGTACAAACCGAATCACATGTCCTCCTCCTCGTGCGTGATTCCAGTAAAGACTTGAATTTCACTTCTGTTGATATTTTCTTCAATGAAACAACTTTTGCGTCAGCCGCCTCATTTATATTTTCCGATCTCAAATGCCTTGAATCAGTTTAATTTCCCCATTTCCTTTACTACAGTACGGTACGCCAAAATCTCTACTGTGCCTTTGTTTCAGTACTTGTACCATGTGTTATTTGTGTTTTTGGTGTAATAACCATATAAATGTACTCAGCTTTTCGTATTCTTTTGTTTTCGGCCTTTTCTGTTTATGCCTAATATTTTTGTATTTCTACCTGTAAACTGCCGATTGGCAAAATATTACGTACATTAATTTACTTTCAGTTTCCAGTTATTATTATTGTTGCTTTCAAGCTAGGGTATATTTTCCCGTATTGTATATTAGATTATGTTTATCGTCCTGATGATGTTTGAGTTATAGATTTTTTTTGATATAGCTATTTCTTCCTGTTTTTGTATGTTTCGTGCTTTATTGGTATATTTGTGTTTGGTATTATCTTTCTTTTGGACTCCGGTCAATAAAATATCTATCTATCTATGTCTGTTTGTGTGCGTTTGTATTAAAATTAAGTTTAGGCAAATTTACAAACTAATCAGAAACTTAAAGGGGGGGGGGGGGGGGGGTAGCACCCCCAAATTGAACCTCACATCTTTGTGACTCTTGACCATAATATTGGGTGAAAATTATTTTTTGTTCTACTAAACATCGTCTAAATTGGTGGAAATTGTTGTAAAACCTCCTAAATTGTTGTAAAAGCTCCTAAATTGTTGTAAGAGCTCCTAAATTGTTGTAAAAGCTCCTAAATTGTTGTAAAAGCTCCTAAATTGTTGTAAAAGCTCCTAAATTGTTGTAAAAGCTCCTAAATTGTTGTAAAAGCTCCTAAATTGTTGTAAAAGCTCCTAAATTGTTGTAAAAGCTCCTAAATTGTTGTAAAAGCTCCTAAATTGTTGTAAAAGCTCCTAAATTGTTGTAAAAGCTCCTAAATTGTTGTAAAAGCTCCTAAATTGTTGTAAAAGCTCCTAAATTGTTGTAAAAGCTCCTAAATTGTTGTAAAAGCTCCTAAATTGTTGTAAAAGCTCCTAAATTGTTGTAAAAGCTCCTAAATTGTTGTAAAAGCTCCTAAATTGTTGTAAAAGCTCCTAAATTGTTGTAAAAGCTCCTAAATTGTTGTAAAAGCTCCTAAATTGTTGTAAAAGCTCCTAAATTGTTGTAAAAGCTCCTAAATTGTTGTAAAAGCTCCTAAATTGTTGTAAAAGCTCCTAAATTGTTGTAAAAGCTCCTAAATTGTTGTAAAAGCTCCTAAATTGTTGTAAAAGCTCCTAAATTGTTGTAAAAGCTCCTAAATTGTTGTAAAAGCTCCTAAATTGTTGTAAAAGCTCCTAAATTGTTGTAAAAGCTCCTAAATTGTTGTAAAAGCTCCTAAATTGTTGTAAAAGCTCCTAAATTGTTGTAAAAGCTCCTAAATTGTTGTAAAAGCTCCTAAATTGTTGTAAAAGCTCCTAAATTGTTGTAAAAGCTCCTAAATTGTTGTAAAAGCTCCTAAATTGTTGTAAAAGCTCCTAAATTGTTGTAAAAGCTCCTAAATTGTTGTAAAAGCTCCTAAATTGTTGTAAAAGCTCCTAAATTGTTGTAAAAGCTCCTAAATTGTTGTAAGAGCTCCTAAATTGTTGTAAAAGCTCCTAAATTGTTGTAAGAGCTCCTAAATTGTTGTAAAAGCTCCTAAATTGTTGTAAAAGCTTCTAAATTGTTGTAAAAGCTACTAAATTGTTGTAGTCCTATTCTGTTGTTATTTTCTTTTTAATGATACAATAGTGAACATAACGTTTGTCAAAATATGTTGTTTTATCGTTATTCCAAATTTATTGTTGTTTTATCGTTGCTATAGTCTGTCCAATTTTGTTATTTTTAGGTTCAAAGTTAGTCCAAATTTGTTGTTGTTTTATTGGCTCTATAGTTTGCCCAAATTAGTTTAATTAAATATATATAAATAATACGAGAATAAATGTCACTGTATAAATAAAAAAAACATTGTCTTGACTGTGTGAGAATAACCAAACCAAATATTTTTAAAATTGGCCCAAAATGGCTCCGTAATGACCATAAGGGCCCTTTTGCGCCAAGGGCTATTTCTCCACCAATATTTGTTGAAATTTGTCGAAATTTGGAATATAGGTTCAGAAGAATCCTGCATCAAATTCTTCTGAACAAATTTTGCCTCAAATCCTGTGGAGCCTTTTAGAACAAAAAGGACCCAAAAAAGGGCCCTTTTGGGCCTTTTTGATATCAAAAGGCTCCAGGGCATTTCCAACCAAATTTGTTCAAAAGAAGTATGAAGAAGGGTAATCTTAACAAGTGTACCAAATTTCAACTCCTTTCATTTAAAATTGGCGGAGAAATAGCCTTTTTCATGAAAAAAACGTCATTCTGAGATATGGGTGTTCAAAGTTTAAGGAACAATTCAAACCTTCCCGCTATTTTAGATAATACCATTTTTCTATGTTCAACAATAACTTTGTCAAAAAGAAATGAAATTCAACGAAATTTTTCATGTTTGCTAAACATATAACTAATAAAACAACTTTTTAGCAATTGTATTCATATCTGTACCGTGAGAGCCTTTTTTATGAAAATGGTCACGTACAATTGTAAAATATCGTGCTGAGTTGAGTTTGAGAAAAGATATGAGAAAACTGCTTGCAGATTTGAAATCTCCATTAAATTCGGCACATGATAGAATAAAATAAATTTTTGTCAATTTTAAAAATAGGGGGTGCTACTCCCCCCCTCCTTAATTAATAAAAAATACACAGGCTAACTGCGGATCGTGCATTATAACCAGTTACGGCGTTTTAATTTAATTTTCATAATTTAGTAGGAAGCATGGGTAACAAAAGAGGCGACAAAATTTGATGACGGTTGTGTTTCAAAAATGAGACTTTATATTATAATTTATAAAGGTATATAACATTGTGTATATAAACATATATACCTAGACTGGGGTAGGTTTCGGAGTCCTCTCACTGAATTAAATTTAAACAATAAATGAAATTTGCAAAAATATTTTCAAAAACATTTGCTAAAATATATGAGCGTCTCACCTATATACAAATAATCACACACATAACTAAAAATAAATTACTCCCTATTATAGCAAACAGTTTGGTTTTCGGAAATCGAAGGATGCGATTATCATACAGAACTGAGAATTGAGAAAAAAAATGTGAAAAAAACTGAGAAAATGAGAATTGGCGATCAAAATTTGGCAAAGGAAATTACGTGGCTGTGGCTTTAACACTAGATCTGAGTAAGGCTTTCGATTCGTTGAACCAACATGTTATTCTACTAAAATTAAAAGAAATTGGTCTCCATTCGACTTAAATCTCCTTTGAAAGACTACCTTTGCCAACGAAAACAAAGGGTTAAAAGCTCAACGGTAACTTCCCCAGTTGGGAACAGACGGAACGAGTAATTCCACAAGGAACACTTTTGGGGCCTCTTATGTTTGTTTCTCATTTACGGCAACGAAATTGCTGAATCTGATAACCTTAACATCATTCAACAGGCTGACGATACTCTCATCTTTGCATCAGGACAGGATTCGATCGCAGCTACTCAAAATCTATCAAATCGTTTATTAAAAATAGAAAGTAACTTTTCAAGTTTAAAAATGCAACTAAATCTCGTTAAAAAACTAAATTAATTTTAATAACTCCACATACTAGAACAAATGAGATAGAAAAAATTAACCTGCACTCTGCACATTATAAAAAATATGAAAAGCAACCGTTAAACAGAACTCACAATTTAAATATCTAGGAATAATAATTGATAATAAAATTACTTGGAAACCTCAAATAAAATTGATTGTTGAAAAAATGACCCATGCAGTATCATCTTTAAGACGTTTAAAGGGTCAATTACCCACTAACACGAAACTAATAGTGTATAAGGTAACTGTCCTACCGCTACATAACTACTGGCTGTGAAATTATTACACCACTACATCTGACACACGGACGGGTACAGAGAATTACTTTACGGGCTAGATAAAATTAAAAACTACTGTTTACTGAAAAAAAAAACCAGAGATGTCACCGGACAGAATTACGCACTAAGGCAAAATTACACCACTTACAAGCACTTAAGCACTTAATATTTCTTTAAATATTATTTTGATTTGTCAGCACCATTTAAAAATCTAAGTATTGCATTCCTTAAAAATTTTAAAACGAAAAATGATAACATAAATAAATAAAATAACATTTTGTATTAAAGTACTAAAAACAAAATTAAAATTTGGATACAACAACGTGATGGTTAGTTGTACCTAAATTTAAGTATTCGGGAAACAAAGTCATTGCAAATTAACAAATAAATTACAGAAGGAATTTTACAAAATGTATATTATATTACATAAATAAATTACATAAATTATACACATTAATATGAAAATATACATACATGTACATATATATATGTACATATACATGTAAATTAAAACAGATATAAGCCGGAGACTGCTGACTAACGAGATTGGTCGAAGTTTGTGCTTTAGGTACTGTATGTCCATATTGTATATATGGTAAATTATATTAGTTGAGTACTAAACCTACTGTATGTTAATTTTAAAGTAAAAATTAAATCGTAGTTCGTGAAGCTTTATTCGCGTAATAATTAATTATATTGTATAATTTTATAAATATATTAAAGACTTTAAATTATTTTATTGTTTTGGTTAGAATAAAGTGATTGAGACGAAAGGGATGTTGCGGATGACATAATTTTTGATTAAAATATATGTAAATTTTCTATTAAGATACATATTTAGCCTGGCAGCCCTTCTATGTAAAGGTTACACCAGCACATGACCTACTATAGGTATAGTCAGATAGGGGGGGGGGGGGGGGGGGGGGGGGGGAAACTGAACGCAATAAAAATTCATCCTTCACCAGGGGAAATTCGACGCAAATAACAGTTGATTACTCTCAAAAATAAAACTGTAACCTGTTCTATTGTGTTTAGTTTATTGTTTTGGTTAAAATAACGTGCCACTGTAACCTGCTCTTTTCCCTAAATATTAATTCGCCAAGCGCGGGTTTTGCGTCCAATCCCCCCCCCCCCCCCCCTGTCTCGGTATAGTATAGCTCAGGGTGCTGCGCTACCGGTTAATGAGAGGACCCATTGACATCGACCTAATTCTTCGAGGACCTAATGACCTGCACTTTACGCTACAGAACCTAATAATGCCAGGCGCCAAGGATATATTATTGCTACCTGTGCTTAAATGCTTAATGCACCTTGATCTAATGCACTTATATACTTCTGGCCAAGTTGTTTTCTAGTTAAGAAATAATTTTTAAAAATAATTAACATGGAATATCTAATCATACTGTCTACATATCCAATTATAACCACTCAATTAAAATTTTAGTAATAATTATTATTTTTTATCTTAAATTTCTTTTGCTTTTATCTTAAATTATCAAAATATAAAGTAATAAAATTATTTCTTTAGATAAAAACTTGGCCAGAAGTAATGAAAAAGCATTTAAGCACTGTTGGCAATAATAGAACCTTGACATTAGGTCCTGTAGTGTACTACTACTAGGTCGAGCGAACTCGGACAGAGGAAATGAGATCCTTCCAGGCTTCCCGATTCTCCATAGTTGTCGCAATTTCGTTTCTCCCAAGTTCAGTATCCCTTTCAAGTTGATCTATATATGTTATGGCAGGTCGTCCACGACTACGCTTTCCATGAGTTGGTTGCCAGAAAAGTAGATCTGGTATGACCTCGTCTTTACTTCGCCAGCAGTGCCCACTGAATCTTAATCTGCGTTCACGGAGGGGGGTTGATACAGGTGGTATTGTACCATAAAGCTCGGCGTTTGTCATGTGTTGTCTCCAGCTGATGTTTAGGGCTGCCCTTAGTAGTCTTGTGTAGCAACCATCAATTCGTTGTTCAAGTGATTTAGTCAGTGTCCAGGTCTCACCCCCGTATAAAAATACACTTTCCACTGTGGCTCGAAAGAACTTGGTCTTCAGGTGCCTGGAGAGATCTGATTTCCAGATGGTATCCATTTTTGATAGAGCTACCCAAGCCTTTGCTTTCCTAACTTCTATGTCCTTTTTGCTACTCTCTATCCACGATCCAAGGTACTGGAAGTCATCTACCTTCCTTAGTTGATTATTATCAATGGTTGTCAAGTTTCCATCAACATTAAAGGTCATGAATTCGGTCTTGGTAGCATTTATATGCAATCCAACCTCCTTAGCAGCCCTCTCCACTTTATTTAGTAGAAGCTGTGCATCTGCTAGCGTATTAGAGAGCAGGGCGATGTCATCCGCAAAGTCGGTGTCTGTGACTGTAGTTGCCGGATATCTACTACTTCTGCGTTCTTGAAGTGTGAATCCCAGATCTTCACCCTTTGTGGCCGTCCTCATTGCGTAATCCAGCACAATTACAAATAGTAATGGTGCTAATGTGTCACCTTGCAGTACGCCAGCCAGGATTGAGAAAAACTCAGTTTCACCATCTGGTGAGAGTACCTGCGCTTCTGTGTCACAATATAACAATCCAATGCCAGCAACAATTACTTCTGGTATTCCATAAGCTCTTAGGATTTCAAGCATTTTACCTCTATGGATGGAGTCGAATGCCTTCTTGAAGTCCACAAAAGTCATGACTGCGGGGAGATTCTTTGACTTAATTCCTTCAATCAGTCTCCGTAGTGCAAGTATCTGAGCTATTGTTGATCTACTTGGTCGAAATCCGTTTTGGCTCTTACGCAGTAGTTTCTCTATGTGAGGCCTAATCCTATATAGAATCATTTTATTGTATATTTTGGCAGCTACCACAAGCAGACAGATCCCACGATAGTTTGTTGGTATGCCGAGGTCTCCTTTCTTTGGGAGGGGCTTTAGTTGACCTTTAGTCCAAATTGGTGGTGGCTTTTCCCCTTTTAACATCCGGTTGCAAACATTCAATAATGGTCTATTTAGCACTCCGGTTTTCCATACCTCCGCTGGGATTTCATCTAATCCACTCGCTTTATTATTGGACATGCTTTTAATGCTTCTTTGGAGTTCGGCAGGTGTGAAGTCCCCTGTTTCTATAGGTAGTGTCTTGTCATATATTTTCCTTGTAGGGCTGACCTCGATGTTTGGTGGCTGCCCAAGCAAGTTGCTGAAGTGATTTTTCCACTTCCCAACACGTTCTTCAGGACTATCGGCTTTGAGGCGCCCCTTTGCACAACTTTTCCGACCAGATACCTCATTTACAGTTTGCCAGGTAAGTCTTGATTGTTGCTGTATGTGAGCAGTTGTAATTGCTTCAGTTTTATCCTGTATGTACTTTTCCTGGCTGATGTTGTAGGCCAATTTAAGATCGTCCTTAGCTTTCTCAACCTTGTTAATGTTTTCGGTTGTTGGTTGTTCGGTTTTAACTTTGTAGGCTATCTTAAGATCTTCTCTCTTACAAGTAACCTCAGAGTTTTGCCATGGCACATACTGTTTTCGTTTAGGTTTCTGGGGGATATGCCTCTTAGCTGATTCCTTGTGGGCTGTTATTCCTGTAGTGTAGTCCTGTGTAGTTGATCATTAAGTCCTGGTCCTGGTAGCAGTTGCGTTAAATATTTCTTCATGTTAACCGGTAACACCCTGAGCTGTTACCTTGCTACTCTACTCAGCTGCAGTCAAGGGAATTTTCGTCTGTCACACATGTAATGTTGAAAGTGGTAACTAGCCAGGTCGGTACCGGTGTCGCAACTGTACACTAAACGGTATTCACGAACACTCAATTTGAACAATATAAAAAACATTAGTTATTTTATTATTGTTGATAATGTCCTATTCTGTTTCATAACCTTAGATTATTTCATACTTTGATAATTTAAGATAAAGGCAAAAAAAGTTAAGATAAAAAAAGTAGGCCCCAATTATAATTGAAATTTAAATTGAGTGGTTATTGATGGATATGCAGACATGATGTTAAGTTAGATAGTGCATGTGACATCCGCACGTCACCTCCGCATGCCAAGGGTGCGGATGCCAAAAATCATGCGGATAGCCCGGATGCGTCGGATATCGCCACATCCATACGAATCAATATGCCTTCAAGTCACAAAAAATAAGGAAAACATCATCAGTAATATAATTATTTTTGTTTTTATTTTTTTTATATAAAGTAATTATCAACAGTCAGTTAATAAACAAATTAATGTGTCATCAAAAGTACACAACCTATGAGCCCAATGCTGTCATCATTCCGTTGATAATAAATATTAATTAAAATTGCTTAATATTTTGATTAAAAAGTAACGTGCCACTCTAACCTGCTTGTTTCCCAAAAATGATAATTTAACATTGAGACGGGATGGGATTTGCCTTGCGTCACCCCCCCCCCCCCCCCCCCCACCTTCTTATCTCCTGCAGTCACACGAAACAATCACCTGGAACTAATAATACTAATTCGTTTCTTGTTTTGGTTAGATCGAGCCCTTCTGTAACTTGGGTTTTTAGTGAAAACTTGGTGTTCTTCAGATGGGGTAAACTGCCAAGTGAAATACAACAGCAGAAAGTATGGTATACTTCACATGGTGGTAAACAGCAACAGTTCTGGTATACTTCAATCTGTTATAAAAATGTAGGTATACTTCTGGCACCACAGCACTAAATTTAAATATATCCAAACTAAAATAATAAATAGCGGTAAAAAAAACTTACATGTATTCCATATAACTCGAGGATTTCATTTACTGCACTAAATTTAAATATATCCAAACTAAAAAAATAAATAGTGGTAAAAAAAACTTACATGTATTCCATATAACTCGAGGATTTCATTTATGTAATCGAATCGCTTGTTGACGCTTTCCTTAACTTTCTCTACGGAATCCTTCTTACTAAGGACAATGACATCCACGGTACAGGAGTCAGGGGTGAGCTGCACGTCTGCACACGCTTTAACCTGTCGTTGATAAAATATTTAATTGAAACAATAACAACACGTTAAAATCGCACGCGAATATAGGCCTACAGCTGTACAGGCCTATAACTGTATAAGACAGAATGCAGTAAGAGAAACTATACAAGGAGATAATTACAATTCAAATTATTCCATTTGCTCCTGTCACACTCTGACCACTAACACTGCCTGACCGGTACAACCCTACAGCAGTCTTGCAGTATAACCTAATTCAGCAAATGCTGAAATGTGCTGTCAGGCAGTGTAGGGCCTAGTGTCAGAGTGTATAGTGTCAGTGAGTGTGTAAACTTGCTCGAATATTTTCGAATATTATTTTTTAAGATTCCTGGATTCGCGCTCGCTCGGCAGCTTGGAGCACGGTCCTCAGGCTCAGCCCCTTTGTAAGAAATCAACAAACAAACAAACCTGTATTTCTTCTCGCCTTTTTGAAACTCCTACCGGTACCGGTACTTTATGTTCCGCCAGTTTCTCCATTTCTGTTATTAAGTGAATTATCAGATTATACTGTTATAGGCCTACTCGAGCCAAGCCAAGGCCTACTACAGTACTCTGGCACTGCTGTGCTGCCTGATAATTAAAAAAACTGAAAAATGATACCGTGTACCGTGTATCACATGGCCTAGGTATCGGTTTGCCCGTACATTGGCTGTCTGGTACCGTACTGTTTTTCAGGAGCCCTTAATATTACTAGAATCACTATTTCCTGATTGGTTTTAAACCGGGTACCTAGCAACGCCATCAGCTGGTTTCAAAATGCCATATTAATTGCCGGTAGCAGGGGCATGGCCTAGGCAGGGGCCCTTAAAAATACTGGAGGACTATAAACACTATTTCATGATTGAATTTAAGGGAGTTACAGAGTTATCAGGATGCAGTAAACTCTACAGTATTCAAACACTGGTCAGCCGGTACATTACATTAAGTTTGTATAACCTCAGATTGGAATTTACTTTCACTTTATTAATACAGAACCTACATACAGCCCTACAGCAACCCTTTCCTCTTGGTTCGCTTTCATTGTACTAAAACGATGCATAATCGTCTGTACTTGTATACAGTTGTATAAATATTGTATTGTGAATTGGAAATTAAAGTGACCTTCGTCTGCAACTCTACAATGTATGTAATGTTCTTGAATCAAAAACTTAAATACTACCGGTAGCGGTAAAATTGTTAACGCCCCCTAGCGGCCGATGCTGATGTTGTGGGTCTCTGCCCGTTTGTCCCATGTTAAATGTCTACCAAATACAGTAGTTAATAATTAATTGAGAACCATCCATGGGTCACTCAAATTCTATGAAGTGGTTCAAAAATTATTAAGCCTAGATGAAGTGATATTTAGCGACTCTTTAGCGGCGGACCATGTAAATGTACGACGCCAAAATTCTGAAAACTTTCTAAACTTTTGACATACTACTTGTGTACCACGTTTGGTATACTTTCATCAAAGAATCGTTGAGTTTACTGTGCCGTATTAGCATTCATAGATTATACGGACCGACCGACTAATCGACAGGCAGACCGAGAAATAGACGCGAGGTTGATATTGGTACCCGTACTGTATTCTAAGCTTGCTAACTTTCGTGGCTCGCCCCACAGTGTTTGTCAATTTAACGGCTTCCTGTCAGTTCTGTCACTGGCCCTGTTGGTTCCGTATAGTGACTAGTTGTTTTAAAGCCATCCAACCACCAAGGTTACGGCAGAATCGCCAGCCGATCGCCTCAATGGTTGGAAGGCCCACTTTGAAAAGCTCCTCAATAATGACAGGGTATTGCCTGATAACTTTATAGAAGCAAAAGTGTCTGAGTCTGTACTCCCAGATATTCCCATTGGTGATATCTCCTTTGCAGAAGTGAAGGCTGCTGCAAAGAGCATTAAGACCAATCGCGCCAGTGGAGTAGATGGTGTTCCCCTTGAGGTCTTTAAAATACTGATGTTTCGTGTTCCCCTTGAGGTTTTTAAAATACCTGAGTGTTTAAAGCTCATCTATCCCATCATAGTAGACATGTACATAACAACAAGAGTCCCACAAGAAATGAAAACAAATAAGTTGGCGCCAGTTCCCAAGAAGGGCAACCTAACACTCTATGGTCCTTTTCGGGGAATCTCATTGATCTCGATTGCTGCAAAGCTATACAATATAATTATATTAAATCGCATCAGGGATCCCATTGGGAGACAGCTCCGTGGAAATCAGAATGGGTTTCGTAAAGGTCGTGGGACCATGGGGCCTATTTTGGCACTTAGAACATGCTGCTTCTAGTGTTGGTCTTTTTATTAACTCCAAAAAGACCAAAATTTTGACAGTTAACTTTGAAAGTCCTCAGCAAGTCTCTGACCGGATGAGCATAAGCGCAAAGGATGGTATACTTGAGCATGTTGACGACTTCTGTTACCTGGGATCATGGATCCGGAAGTCAGGTGAGGACCTTCGAATACGTAAGGGAAAGGCATGGGCAGCCTTGAATAGGCTTTTCAGGATTTGGAAGTCATAGAGAATTAATCGGAAACTAAAGCTCCGATTATTTAGAGCAGCAGTAGTTCCAGTACTCCTCTACGGGAGTCCATGCTGGGCTCTAACTGCTGAGGACACCAAATCTCTGGATGGCACATTCACAAGAATGCTACGCCGGGTTCATTGTGTCAAGTACAATGTACACATCTCCAAACCGACACTATATAACATTGGAGGTGTCTCATTGGTTCCCCCAAGCTTGACACTAGAACAAACTCGCCCCCGCTTTGCAGGACATTGTTTTCGCCGTGAGGACCAGCCAGTGCATAATCTTGTGCTTTGGCAGCCTCATAGAGTGAATAAGCTTGGTGGTGGACAGCCCATGACTTTCTTGAGGCGCATCTTAAAGGACACTGGCCTTGAAGATGCGGATGATCTAGCAAATGTCATGGGTTATAGGGAGTTGTGGCGGCGCAATTTTGTCGACAAGCCGGCACAGCCTTCTTAAAAATGCAGCTTCAATGCAGCATGCCGATCCTAGAAATAGTAGTAGTAGAAGTAGTATGCCGATCCGATCCTAGTAGTAGTAGTAGTTGTTGTTTTAAGGGCTTCCGAAATAGTGACTCTAGTTGTTTTAAGGGCAACTGCTATTTTATCCAGCTGTTGGTGGTTGGGGTTGCCCAATAACATGAGTTTATTGATTTCTTTGTTGGTTAAGTAAATAAATTAATATGCGATTTTGAATTATTTTAGCTAGAAATTTGTGCTGTTTGTATATTTGTGAATCGCTTCCAGTTGTATCTTGTGTTATATTAAAAATAATTATAACATATTACTATTAAAACACAAATTCCCTGTTAATACCTGCCTTCATCAATCCTCTGTGCGCCTTTGGGTTGGGGTGGTGCAGATTAAGAGGGAGGTTAACCCTATCCATACCGAGGGGGGGGGGGGGGGGGGGGCTTTGATTTATTAGTGTTTGGTTAAATTTCTTAAATACCGAGTTTGTGATACAGTAGAATCGCTCAATATTAATCTATATCTCATAACTGTGCCTCGTGCTGCGCGAAGACACCCACGAACGTGTCAGTGTTACATATTTATATATTATTTTTTTTTAATTTCTGCAAACTCTAAATAATTTAATTATTTTTTTTCATTTCTGTGAACTCTAAATAATTTTACTATTTTTTTATTGAATTTTTGTAAACTCTAAATAATTTAATTATTTTTTTTAATTTCTGCAAACTCTAAATAATTTTAATATATGTTCCCATGCCATGTAGGCTTACTGAAGTGTTGTACCTTGTACTTTTGTAGGGTACCGGTTCGTAAACACACCTAAACACAAACACAAATCAGCCACCATACATATCCTTCATTGCATCACCATTATTAACCGAATGCGCCCTCCCCACACCCACTTTCCCCCATAAGTAACCAATCAAAGCCAACCCCAAAATCTTGCCTATCACTACAAAGCTGGGGTTACGTTACCAATAATGGCGCCCTTTTGCAAAGGTAGTAAACGAATGATATAATGCTTTTGGCCAATGACTTTGGCTCCTAAGTTGTTTAAATTCCGTCTGCTGCCAGGTAATGCCAATAGCCCAATAACGGCCTGTAATCAGCTGCGTTTCAAATAATTTTTAACTTCCGTATACCCTATACTTACAGTACTTTATCTTGGGAGGAATGGCATGACTCATCATAAACCTTATCTGATATTATCATTATCAAATAATACTTTATTTGCATATATTAATAGTCGTCATAAAGATTGTTGTTGTATTTTGCAGGTTATCTTTTATAACGGTTTGAAATTGTTTGTTCTTGCACAATCTTGTGCTAAGAATACTTAATTGAGTAAATTGAATGAACATTTATTACTTTTTTTTTCGGTTGAGACGTCATTCTTATGAAACTTTGCTTTAGAAAATTGAATTTTCTTTACTCTGTTTTTCGCCCATGTGAAGAATACCAGGATTTCACTTTTCGGTCGACTTTTTATTAGAATTTTATATATGAAGATTTTTTATTTTTTTAATTTATCTTTAGTAAGTGTTTTATAGCGCTTATTTCTGTCTTATAATAACCTGTACATATACTAATTCGTTTATTGTTTTGGTTAGATTCAGCCCTTCTGTAACCTGTGTTTTTGGTGAAAACCTGGTAATCTTCACATGGGGGTAACTGCAAAGTGAAATATAACGGAAAAAAGGCAAAAAAAATTCACCGAAAAATGGACATCACTTTTTATTGCTTCGGATTCAGATCGCGGAACCTTGATTTTTGGAAACTACTTCAAATTTTGCATTAGATGAGATGTTTTATGAAAAAATTCAACAATTTCAAAGTTTTGGTGTTCAACAGCCTTAATTAAATAGGCTATCACTTTATGGTATGTAACTATATATTACTTAATTACTTATTATTGTACTTGACATTAATAGTGATAAGAATAGCTTTAGTGATAAGCTGCTATTTGTTACAAACCTTACCGGTAGAGGAGTAGAGGCGGTAGATATATCCAGCTGATCGCCTGTCTGATTGGAAGGTTCACTTTGAGAAACTGCTCAATAATGATTGAGTACCTCCTGATGATATCACAGTGCATCGAGTGTCTCCCACAGTGCTCAAAGACATCCCCACAGACAATCAGTCAGATCCATCAATGATCTATCTATCCATCATCTTTGTGGATTTCTTCAAGTCCTCCGGTTCTATCTCCCGCACACCATATAGGCCTTAAAATGCTTAAGATGGACTATGGGAACGAACACCGATGATATAATTGGCGCAAAGATGATGGTTCCACAACATTTGTCTCTAAAACATATGGAGATACAGACCAATTGAAGTGTCAAGAAGTGTCCATAAAGGTGACACGCTTGCACGTATTCTCTTCATTATTATGGTGGACTATGTGCTGTTAATTTATCTCGACCAACATAATATAGATGGGGGTGGACCTGGACATACAACAAGCCAGTAGAAGTGGAGGTAATTCACCATTACACTTGACGGACCTCGACTTTTCTGATTATCTGGGTTTAATATAGGAAAACATGGGATGGTACCCAAATGCAAATACTACTCAGAGGTCTAGAACATGCAGCATCTATTTGTAAATACTACAAGGACAATAATCCTGAAGGTAAACTTGGATTCCCTCCTGTAGGTCATCGACCATCGGTTAACACCCCCGCATACAAAAGACCTTGGCATAAGGTCTACATTAAATAAACTATTAGTGGCATGGAAATCTCAAAATCACCATCTCTGAAAAAGTGAAATTTATTCCGGCCATTAGTAAAGATTTGTCTGTAGGGTTAGGGTTCATGACTTAAACTTCAGCTTACTTAACAAACAAGGATTGTATAATCTCGTAGGGGGTACCGGTAGCTCAGTTGGTTGAGCGCCGGGCCTGCAATGAGCTCCGCCAGGGTCCATTCATCCACCAGGGTCGATAAAATCAGGACAAGTTGAATTACTGGGAGCACAACTTGGGATAGCTATAGCGTCCTGCGTCCACCCCTACCTTCGGGTAGCTGCTATCGAAGGAGGGGCCTTTGACTGTTTGCTTTGCTTTCTTTGTCTTATTGTCAAAATCCACCACCACCCTGCAGGTACGGTGGCGAAGTCTTACCGTCCAGTGTCCACTACTATCATAGAACAGCAACAGATCGGATTGGGCTGGGCTGGTCTTGCTTGATCTATGCTTGGCAGCTGGTATTTGGGATCAGCCTTTGACATTACCGGAACATCTGCTATAAAGACATTAGTCTTGATAATGCAGAGACTAGAGACGAAGTGTTTCGTTGCAGAAGTGACCGGAATGCATCCTTGTCATGTGGCCGAGATTTGAATACGGCGGGTACGTTCAACAAATATAATAATATAAATCGACTGGTTTTGTATTACCGTAAATCATATTGGTATTTTGTCTTAGAACACTCTACATGCTTCACTAGTGCAACCTTATTGTACTATCATATCGTCTATGTCTGTCCACCATTTACTAAGAAGATACCTAGAACTTTTAATGTTCCCTTTCAGTGGTTAGTCAGTCATGCTACATTTGTGAGATTTTGTTTTATTATATTTGAAGAAGCTCGGCCGATTACTGAATATAGCCATAGCGGAAACAACCCGGTTTTGATAATAATACCTACCTTTAATGTTTTTTTTACAAGTCGCAGCTTGTCATTAAATCATATATAATTTCCTTATATTACAACAAACTTTAGATTGACTTGGGTTTTTCCAAAGTTTTTTACCTGTTATTATTTTGCTCTTAATTTTTTTACTCCATAATATTTTTTTACTCAATAACTAGAACGCCATCAAGATGGATTTAAACGAACCTGTCTTACTGTATTAGATAAATAAAATAATAATTAATTATCTGTATTAGATAAATTTATTATACTAAATACATTCTCAGTTAGCCTAATATAAAAATATCGGAAGCAACCAATATAATGTACAAGCCTCCTACCCGGCTGGAACCCTGGTTTAGTTTTCCGGTTAATTTAATCGACAGCTGATGTAAACGCGCCAGATAAACAAAACCTGATAACCCTTTGCATTTATATTGAGCTTAATTGTAACCTCCTCACTTGGAACCTCCATCCCTTGTAACCCCCTCATTTGTAACCACCTTACTTGTAACCCTTTACCCCTTACTTATAACCCCCTCACTTGTGACCTCCCTCATTTGTAACCTCCTCACTCGTAACCTCCTCACTTGTAGCCTCCTCACTTGTAGCCTCCTCACTTGTAAGCTTATCACTTGTAACCTCCTCACTTGTAACCGCCTCACTTGTAACCTCCCTCGCTTGTAACCTCCTCACTTTTAATCACCTCACTTGTAACCTCCTCACTTTTAATCACCTCACTTGTAACCTCCCTCACTTTGTAACCTCCTCACTTTTTATCACCTCACTTGCAAACTTCACACTTGTAGCCTCCTCACTTGTAAGCTTCTCACTTGTAACCTCCTCACTTGTAACCGCCTCACTTGTAACCGCCTCACTTGTAACCTCCCTCGCTTGTAACCTCCCTCGCTTGTAACCTCCTCACTTTTAATCACCTCACTTGTAACCTCCCTCGCTTGTAACCTCCCTCGCTTGTAACCTCCCTCACTTTGTAACCTCCTCACTTTTTATCACCTCACTTGCAAACTTCACACTTGTAGCCTCCTCACTTGTAAGCTTCTCACTTGTAACCTCCTCACTTGTAACCGCCTCACTTGTAACCGCCTCACTTGTAACCTCCCTCGCTTGTAACCTCCCTCACTTGTAACCTCCCTCACTTTGTAACCTCCTCACTTTTTATCACCTCACTTGCAAACTTCACACTTGTAGCCTCCTCACTTGTAAGCTTCTCACTTGTAACCTCCTCACTTGTAACCACCTCACTTGTAACCTCTTCACTTGTAACCTCCTCACTTGTAACCGCCTCACTTGTTACCTCACTCACTTGTAACCACCTCACTTGTAACCTCCCTCACTTGTAACCTCCTCACTTTTAATCACCTCACTTGCAACCTCCACACTTGTAACCTCCTCACTTGTAACCTCCTCACTTGTAACCGCCTCACTTGTAACCTCCCTCACTTGTAACCTCCTTACTTTCAATCACCTCACTTGTAACCTCCTCACTTTTAATCACCTCACTTGCAACCTCCACACTTGTAACCTCCTCACTTATAACCGCCTCACTTGTAACCTCCCTCACTTGTAACCTCCTCACTTTCAATCACCTCACTTGTAACCTCCCTCACTTGTAACCTCCTCACTTTAAATCACCTCACTTACAACCTCCACACTTGTAACCTCCTCACTTTTAACCGCCTCACTTGTAACCTCCTCACTTATAACCCCCTCACTTGTTACCCTCCTGACTTGTAACCTCCTCACTTTTAATCACCTCACTTGTAACCTCCTCACTTGTAACCTCCTCACTTTTAATCACCTCACTTGCAACCTCCACACTTGTAACCTCCTCACTTGTAACCTCCTCACTTGTAACCGCCTCACTTGTAACCTCCCTCACTTGTAACCTCCTCACTTTCAATCACCTCACTTGTAACCTCCCTCACTTGTAACCTCCTCACTTTTAATCACCTCACTTGCAACCTTCACACTTGTAACCTCCTCACTTGTAACCGCCTCACTTGTAACCTGCCTCAATTGTAACCTCCTCACTTTCAATCACCTCACTTGTAACCTCCCTCACTTGTAACCTCCTCACTTTTAATCACCTCACTTGCAACCTCCACACTTGTAACCTCCTCACTTGTAACCTCCTCACTTGTAACCGCCTCACTTGTAACCTGCCTCAATTGTAACCTCCTCACTTTCAATCACCTCACTTGTAACCTCCCTCACTTGTAACCTCCTCACTTTTAATCACCTCACTTACAACCTCCACACTTGTAACCTCCTCACTTGTAACCTCTCACTTGTAACCTCCTCATTTGTAACCACATCACTTATAACCCCCTCACTTGTAACCTCCTCACTTGTAACCCTCTCACTTATAACCACTTCACTCGCTACCTCCTCACTTGGAACCTCCTCACTTGTAACCACATCACTTGTAATCCCCTCACTTATAACCTCCTCACTTGTACCTCCATCACTTGTAACCTCCCTCTCTTGTATCCTGCTCACTTGTAACTCACTCACTTGTAACCTCCTCACTTGTAACCTTCTCACTCGTAACCTCCTCACTTGTAACCCCCACACTTGTAACTCCCTCACTTGTAACCTCCTCACTTGTAACTCCATCACTTGTAACCCCCACACTTGTAACTCCCTCACTTGTAACCTCCTCACTTGTAACTCCATCACTTGTAACCTGCTCACTTGTAACCACCTCACTTGTAATCCCCCTCACCTCACTTGTTTGATTGTAAATACTGGTGCATCCGTGGGTAATTAATTGTTAGAGCATACATGAACGGTTATTTGGCAGACAAGAGTTCGATCCCCGAAGGTGGCAAATTATTGTTCTTGCTTCACTTGCTATGTAGTTAGTTGTTCATCCAAAGTCCTGTTTAAATTAACAAATTTTATAACATTCTGTAATAATTACTATTACATAAAATTAGTTTAGTATTATAATTACAATTGTATATGAAACCGGAATATTTCACTGTTTTAATTAGATACGTTTCTGCCTGCCTACCAATATTATTAACCTTTTATTTCACGAGTAATTAAATATTTATAGCAGAGTTTACAACATAAATGAACAATATGGGGAAATTATTAAATTGCAATCAATGTTGGCTAATAATTGGCGTTCTAGTGGTTACAATGCAAGGGGTAGCAATCGGAAACATTCTAATGCCACAGAATCGGCACGTAAAAACATTCCTCCCACAATTATCACCTGTAACAAACGAGAAGAACTACTGCCCTCGAAATTTGACACTGGCGTGTGGGAAATGTGATTTTGTCACTGGGCTGTGTAAGTTGCGTGAACATGGAATCCCAATTCGTAATATAAAGTGTCCATCTGGCGAAGATCAATGCAAAGTTATCTGTCAATTGCAAGAATGTTGTCCCGGTTTGTGGAGTCCGTTGTGTAACAGAGGTGAGTCAGCTAAATCATAAGATTTCGTTCTTAATACAGTGCAGTGTAGTCGTAGTAACAATAACTAGAATCATTAATAACAGTATGAATAATAATTTGTTTTCAATCATGTCTAGTTCCCAATCTATGGTACTTACTTACTACCAAGGCCTTGGTACTACATTTTATCTTTATGCAGTAGCGATGTGATGAAAAGGTTACGGTAAAGATAACATATATCTTAACATGATTTCATGGAATGCAAGGGGACTGAAAGATACCATTGATAATGATTAAGTTTTTAAGTACTGTATGTATTTCTTTTCTATTTAATTTGGTTGTACGAGGTGAAATCAGACTATTGGTATTTTATTCCAAAGTTTTCATATATGATAAATTTAATATGGCTTGAATAACAATAATATAATATGACATGTATTAATTGTCTAGTCTATCTTTTGGACTGATTCAATGTTGCTTTTAATTCAGGCCAAAGTCCATATGAAATACAATTATAATACCCAATTTACGATAAGTATAGTATATCATCATAGTACACCATCTCCCTTAATACAACAACCATTATTAACAGGCCGGAGTCCCCCCCCCCCCCCCCTTCATTTTTTCAAATTTTAATAAAATGCTACGAAATTTGGTATAATGATAGAACGACACCTTTTCTTACTGCTGGCAGAGCCGGGTTTTTCAATTTCTCAGTTATTTCCATACAACAAGCCCTTAAAAATGTCTAAATAAAAAATGTTTAACCATATCTCCGTGGACTTTATTTTACGTCTTTGAAATGTAATCTAGATATCATTAGAATGGCCTTCGTCTGTAGATTCCGAATCTGAAAACCATTTTAAATTTCACCAATATTTTCCTGAGATATTATCAACATTCAAAGGCATATAAAAGTTGCAATAATACGGTTGCAGCCTTAAAAGGTTCTAAAAACAAAACATACTACCAAATTAACGTAAAATAAATATGGGTAAAAGTGAGGGAGGGGGGAGGTGGGTGGTGGCGGGAATTAAAAGCACATCTTCAGTTCCCGGGAGCACTTGACTTCAGTTGAATGACTCTTTAATACAGGCTGCGTTGCCTGCCTGTACGGTAATTCCAATTCTTTGGCGTATGAATTGAAATGACTTGGCGTTCCCACTAACGTTCTGGATTCGGTGGCCAAGCTGCCGGAGAAATTCTAGGGACGAAGGGCCAATGCCACCAAGTGTCTCAATTGCCACTGGTTGAACGAGATACTCAAGTGAGACGCTACTGTTCGAGACGGTTTTGCGTTCTTCAGCCAACTCAGCAACACGTGGACCATCTTGGTCAAATCTACATTATTCTAAGGTTTTTTGACTCTATTCTAGTATAGTTATTATTATTAGAGTTTGAGTTTTAGACGATTGAGTTGTAGATGATTGAGTTTTTAACGCTTAGCTAAATATAATTAATATCCTAGAATAGAGTAAAAAAAACATTAGTTAGAATTATGTAGATTTGCGTATAAAATGTATGCCTTTGAATGTTGACAATATCTCAAGAAAATATTGGTGAAATTTGAACGGTTTTCAGATTCGGAATCTACAGACGAAGGCGGTTCTAATGATATCTAGATTACATTTCAAAGACGTAAAATAAAGTCTACGGAGGTGGTTAAACATTGCTAAGTAGGCATTTTTTAAGGGCTTGTATGGAAATAACTGAGAAATTGAAAAATCCGGCCAGGCCACCAGT
Organism: Nemertoderma westbladi; assembly: GCA_032718475.1. NCBI lineage: Eukaryota > Metazoa > Xenacoelomorpha > Nemertodermatida > Nemertodermatidae > Nemertoderma > Nemertoderma westbladi. The sequence goes on from JAUCBJ010001793.1 coordinate 50,190, forward strand.
AAGAAAAGGTGTCGATCTATCATCATACCGAATTTCGTAGCATTTTATTGAAATTCGACAAAAGATGGGGGGGGGGGGGGGGGTAGCTTCGACCCCCTAAAAATGGTTGTTGTGTTAAGGGAGATGGTGTATATGTAAGTAAAGTAATCCAACTACAACAAAATATTTTATTGCATGGTAAATAATGTGGAACATTATTTTCTCTACATTCGAGATATTTGATGTACCGATGGTAGCGACTCGTAGAGTAGTGTAGTCGAGGTTAATAAAGAATCGAGAGCTCAGTGAAAATATGTTACTAGTGTAATGTAGTAGCGCAGTGAAGTGTAGTCTATTGAACTCGTAGAGTAGTGTACTCGTAGTGTAGTGTAGTCGTAGTGTAGTGTAGTCGTAGTGTAGAGTAGTCGTAGTGTAGTGTAGTCGTAGTGTAGTGTAGTCGTAGTGTATTGAACTTGTAGAGTAGTGTCGTGTAGTCGTAGTGTAGTGTAGTCGTAGTGTAGTGTAGTCGTAGTGTAGTGTAGTCGTAGTGTATTGAACTCGTAGAGTAGTGTAGTCGTAGTGTAGTGTAGTCGCAGTGTAGTGTAGTCGTAGTGTAGTGTAGTCGTAGTGTACTCGTAGTGTCGTGTAGTCGTAGTGTAGTGTAGTCGTAGTGTAGAGTAGTCGTAGTGTAGTGTAGTCGTAGTGTAGTGAAGTGTAGTCGTAGTGTAGTGTAGTCGCAGTGTAGTGTAGTCGTAGTGTAGTGTACTCGTAGTGTCGTGTAGTCGTAGTGTAGTGTAGTCGTAGTGTAGTGTAGTCGTAGAGTAGTGTAGTCGTAGTGTAGAGTAGTCGTAGCGTAGTGTAGTCATAGTGTAGTATAGTCGTAGTGTAGTGTAGTCTTAGTGTAGTGTAGTCGTAGTGCATTGAACTCGTAGAGTAGTATAGTCGTAGTGTAGTGAAGTGTAGTCGTAGTGTATTGAACTTGTAGAGTGGTCTAGTGTAGTCGTAGTGTACTCGAAGTGTAGTGTAGTGTAGTGTAGTCGTAGTGTACTCGAGGTGTAGTGTAGTGTAGTGTAGTGTAGTCGTAGTGTACTCGAAGTGTAGTGTAGTGTAGGTGTAGTGTAGTCGTAGTGTAGTGTAGTGTAGTCGTAGTGTACTCGAAGTGTAGTGTAGTCGTAGTGTAGAGTTGTCATAGTGTAGTGTAGTCGTAGTGTAGTGTAGTCGTAGTGTAGTTGTAGTGTATTGAACTCGTAGAGAAGTGTAGTGTAGTCGTAGTGCACATACGGGCACGGGCTCTATAATTAGGATTCAAAAATGTAATTAAGCAGGCATATAAATGTTTCTTGCATTTAATTATGTAATAACTTTGTATTATATTTCAACGCTTGTTGATTTTATGTTAGTCCCTCTGGTTAGTAATAAGTTCCAGTTCTCAAGTTTTTTCTGCTCAGTCAACCATTAATGATCGGAATTCGTTCCAAGAAACTCGACCGTTGGACCCAACTTCGTCAATCATTTCTTGTATATCTTCTTGTGAACAATTATCACCTAGTTTCCTTAATAAGTTCGCCAGCTCATCGTAGGTAATGAAGTTATCACGATCTGTATCAAAAGCCTGTAAAAATAGATTATGTTAGACAGTGTTATTTTTTAACATATTTACACCATGTCCTGGAATATAGTGTCGTTATTCAGGTACCTGCCCCCCCCCCCCCCCCCCCCCCCCCCAAATTTTTTTACAAATCTTAATGAGATCCCGTCAGATAGCATGAAATTTGAAACACAGATAGTTTCACCTCCCTCCTCACTGACTGGGTGAGCCAGAATTTTTATTTTCGCTTTCATTCTTTAGCTACAAGCGTTTAAAAATAGTGTCTCCGGCGAAATTACACCAGTTACACCGCAGTATTTCTTCAACCTTATTATGATTTGTTAGTACTAATTTAAAGCTTGTCGTGCAAGGATTCCAAAAATGTAAAAACATTTGAATTTGGTAGAGAAATAGCCGAGATATGGGAATTCGAAAGTTGCATGTATTTGCTTCCCCTGCACGCCATTTATTCTATTTAATAAATACATCATATTCTGGAACATTTTGTTTATCCCGTATGTAGCTGGGCAACAATGCAATGCTTTCTTTAAACATACGGTTATGTAGCTAGCTATTCATACATAAACAAAATGTTTTTATTTAATGGAATAAAACAGTTTTGCGCAAGTGCAAAACCATGAAACTTTTGAACGCTTATATCTCAGCTATTTCCCAAACAAATTCAAATATTTTTACATTTTTGGAATCCGTGCATGGTTAGCTTTCTATTTCTATCAACCAATCGCGATAAGGTTCATGAATAACTGCAGTGTGATTGGTGAAATATCACTGGAGACACCTTTTTCAAACGCTTGTAGCTAAAGATTGAAAGCAAAAATTTAAATTCTGGCTCACCCAGTAAGGAGGAGGGAGGTGAAACTATATCTGTTTCAAATTTCATGCTATCACAATAAGATTTGTAGAAAAATTTGGGGGGGGGGGGGTGGGGGGTGTCCAGGTACCAGAATAACGACACTATATTCCAGGACATGGTGTATTTAAAGATGATAAACATATCTAGATATGTATTTTTTCGCACTTCTTTACACTGTTGTGAAAAAAGTTACTTTCTTTAAATAAACCTGATGTGGTGGCAAAATAAGGCAAAATAAAATTGCTCTACTTTCACTTTTTGACCTTAAATAAATATTTTAATAATTACCAACTCTAAATGCCTCCCTGAGCTGCTCCTCAAAACTCATATTGCCCATATCCTCCTGTTTGCGTAACATTAGACCACAAAATTCTGTGAAACTTATCTGGCCATCATTGTTTTTGTCGTTCTTCATCAGGTCTTTGATATCACTTTGACTGTCGTGATGTCCCATCGACTGAAATAGCTACGAAAAAAAAATAATTGTTTATTACTCGGAAAAAAATCTAGAACTTTTTCTTGTCGGCGAGGTAAATAAAATGACGAGGGAGTAGTTAAAAATATAAAAACTTCTACATTTTTTCTCATGCTATGTTCTGGAGTATTTCTGACGTAAGTAGAGAGTGGCTCACCTACGGAAAACCAATATTTGATACTGAGTGTTTATTGTGATATTGTGCTTTGCGGACACTAAAGTGCAAGTCGTTTCTACTTTGATGCTTCTGTATTTCAACCAGAAATTCAAATTCTATTATCTTAAAAAAATCTTATTTTCATTATTTGGCTTTATTCGCCGGGGAAAAAGCACACTCAATGAAATCCTATGGGTTACTATTTTCCCTAGAGAAGAAATTATACTTTTTCTCCCGATTGTAAGTTATATTCGGGCGAAAAACTAACAATTTAAGAATAATAATTATTTATTACATGGAAAAAATTATAGAACATTTTATTTACTGAGCGCCAGCGAGGTTAATAAAGGGTCGAGAGAATATTTAAATATATGTTCTACGTATTTCTATGTACTTCAATTCGAAATAGTACAAGAAAATGTTTAAAAAGTTGACATAATGTAACAAAATTACATACATCATTGCTTTCAAAGGTCACTTTTATTTATGTAAATTAATCTTGCGTTTTCAGCCTAATGTGAAACACGCGCCTTCCACATATATGTTTAGAGTAATGTGGGGCGAGCCACGCAGTCAGGACGAGCCTTAGCGCACAATTATAACTAGTAAATAGGGCAAAATTTCATGTCCGTCTGTCTGTCCGTCTGTATGTCTGTCCGTCTGTAATAATAAATTCATTCGTAAATAACTTTTGAAGAATTTAACCATTTTCAACCAAATTTTGTACGGGCATACTAGAGAAAAAGTTCCAATATTGATAAAAGTTACGGGCATTAATTACTCTCTCGAACTTTTGACTCCAGATCAAATCGAACTTGTTTCGAACTTGCTCGAGTTCGCGTGCTGCGTGACGCCCCTCGAACGTGTATTGGCTTACCTTAGTTAATTCCCTTACTCCAATAGACCCACTGTGATCTGTGTCGTACTGGCAGAAGCACTCATAATAGTCGTCTACCTGATCGTTGGTTAGTTTTCCTTTGTACATTGCTTCAGCTTTCCGTTTCTGCGATTGGGCCATTGTGCTTTCATATATTAATTAATCATGAGAGGTAGAAACTATGTATTAATTAGCTTTACTTATATTTTGAGCTATTATTATTGGTAATTGGTTATTATCATTCTATATGTATAACTTATTGTCTTGTCTTGCTGCTATTCAATAATTGAATGGTTTTTTTAAGAGTTTTTTTTTACTCAAATAATAATGCTTTTGTTATTATTCTTAGCAAATTATTTCACTAAAATCTCTAGGCTAGGCCTGTGTATTATTTATTTAACTTATATATATTTGTGTTGAATTTAGTGTAAAGCTGCATTTACACTACAGAGCTAAAAAATAATAGAAATTTAAACAATGAATAGACTTTTTAGAATAGACAAGGTTTATGTAATGTTTCCAAAATATTTACAAACCAGAATAATGTATGAGGTATTATTGATTCTCTTACTAAATAGTCAATGTGAAATAAAGGCCAGGCGAGAAACTTGCGGTAAAGTTTAAATAAAGAAAACCCTAAGATCAAAGTATATAATGATACTGTTTGCCAATATAGCACATTATTGAGAATCAAACATAAATAATTAAATCTAGTGACATTAATACCCCATTTTTGATTATCTGGGTAATATAACTACAGTAGGCCTAGGACTATTTAGTACCTTGCTTATAAACATTACTGCTCTATAAACACCTCGTACAATAACTTTTGTGAGTCAATTATTATAAATTGAATGGAATAATTCCTTTGTCTGAATCTAAATGCCGTATAGGTAATTGTTTATCATACTTTGCCAAGTGAGCCAAAACCTCTACCGGTTGATATTCTTATGGGATTATATTGGAATTGGAATTACTATATTTATCAATCATAGTTGTAATGCGTACCTGAATCAGCAAATTGTTTCAGTATGTTTTAAACATCAACTTTAAGTGCACCATGACTCATATCGTGCCCATTTTTCTGGTGACACCATAGAAAACCGGACTCCAATAAACACAATCCTGGATATATTTCTACAATTCTTTATAATAATAGTTGATATTTGAATCACAACAAGTTGGAGTTCAATACACCTTGGATGCCCAGCCGGAACCAGTTTTTTTAAGCGTTTAAAAAAGGTTCTTTTGGTGAATTGCGCCCTTTGTATCGTGGCTGTTCTTCACATCAGCCGCGATTTTTGCAAGGATTCCATGTAACAATAACAATGTATAAGTTTCGTTGAGAAACAGCTGAGATATGGGCGACGTTCTAAAGATACATGTTTCTGAATCCGCGCGAGGCTTTTTACTTATAAAACATTCTGGAACACTATAAATATTATTAAGTAGTTATTATTATTATTATTATGGTTACCTCAAAAGTTCTGCCTCACCAGTTCATGCTGGTAACCAACATCCGATTGTACCTGGTCAAGAAATAAACAAAACATGAAATTTTGTTGAAAAAAATTTCAAAATGTCAGTAAGTGAAGGGTTTCTGTTAGTGCCCCTGGTGACGAAAATATTAATAAAGTGATTTCTGAGTTTGTAATGGAAATAGAGGCCTACCCTATGTTAAAGTGAAACTATAATTACCATAGTTTTATAAGAATCTATAAACTATATGTTCTGGAATGTTTGGCAATTACAATAACTCAAAAAACATGCAACTTTCATCTCCGATATTTCTTAACGAAAATAAGATATTTTAATAAATTTAGAATCCTTTTAAGGATACAAAGGACGCCATTTAAAAAAGACTAATTTTTATAACAAATTTGTAGTAAACATGAGGGGGGGGGGGGGGGGGGGTCCCGTGCGATCAGATACTTTCATTATATTTTGGGTCATTGGGTAGTTATGTGTGTGCGATTTATCCGCTGATATAACTTAACAAAATAATTATTTATTCTGATAGAATGCCCAGGGACTAACGCTGATACGGCCACGACAGGTACCGTCTGCAACGGACATGGAAAATGTTACGACGGAAATAAAGGAAACGGATCCTGCGAATGCTACGTAAATATTTACTTTATATTCACTTTATATACCTATCCGCAGCAATTTAAGCGGACGCTTGTTCTAGTAGTTGCGGTGTCACCGCGGGAGACAGTGGGGTGTTACTTGGCGCAAATCCCTTCTCCGCGAATATTGCCTCAATGTTAAATTAGAAATTTAGAGAAAGGTTGCAGTTGCTAGTTATTCTAACCAAAATGATAAACTAAAGTCAATATAACATGATTTACTCTAGGAGAGGGATGAATTTTGATTGCGTCGAAAGATCCCAAGATGGCAGCTGTCTTTGAAATTAATACTCCATATCTCAAGAACCTGTGGCCTAGTGGTTGTAGTCTCGGCTTCCGCCTCGAGGTCCCAGGTTCGAATCCGACACCACGCTGATGAGACCCAGTAAGGTCGAAACGCGTACGTGGTTTGGAGAGATATGAGATATTAATTTCAAGAAAAATTACGCGATTCCTAAATTTGTACACTACCCGGTTAAAAAGTACGCATGTGATGGGATTAGTCCTACAATTGCGCCAATAAAAGATAAGTTATTTTCGGTAAAATAAACTTATCATTCGAGGTTAAGACCCCTAGATCCGTTCTTATATAATAAAATGGAATTAGTTGCCTTTTCAGGCACAGTGCTTTAAATGAGAAAGAGTGTGGAAGAGTTTAAGTGGGAAAGAGAGTTGAAGGGTTCACTGTAGGAAAGAGTGTGGAAGAGTTTAAGTGGGAAAGAGTGTGGAAGAGTTTAAGTGGGAAAGAGTGTGGAAGAGTTTAAGTGGGAAAGAGTGTGGAAGAGTTTAAGTGGGAAAGAGTGTGTTGGCAAATATACCAAAGGGCTAACTTTGCAAGCTCTTTTTCCGCTATTGTGCTAACTTTTCCAAAGTGCTAACTCAAAGTGCTAACTCGTGGTCCTTGCAATCTGAAACTTTGTCAAAACGTTTTTTAGACCATTTCCCACAAGTTAGCATTTTACCACTTTTGCAGTCCAGTGTGTCATGTGTATGAAAAACTTGGCCCCCCTTAGCGGCATTATGGGAATTGGTACTTTTCAAACACACTTAAACACTCAAGAGTATGGAATGGCCATAATGCTAACTTACAAACACACTTCTTACACTTACATTCCATTTGTACCAACTACCAAGTGTTAAATTATTATAAGACCGCAAATACCCTAATACGCCAACTCGCTGAATATTGATTGCGAATACCCCTCCGTTTCGCGAATAGCCAATTGTACACGTATAACCTAATAAAAGCGTTTTGCACAAACTGCGGGAGCGCTAAAGTCTTAACTTATTACTTTTAGATAGTCTTTGAAAGTACTCTATACAAAGTCCTAACCCGATAACTGTGTATTGTCATGGAAACGTAATGGTTTCTTACCTGGACATCCATACAATGTATTTCAATTTATTGCACAGGCGACATATTATTATGTAGTGAGTGATTGCCGTGAAATGGAAAACCTAGATATATTGACAATCGTTATTTCAAAATTCATCCGGTCTAATTGTTGATATACCCCAAATTGAGGTTCTAATAGTGAAACAATTTTATGGTTAAAGGGAAAACTCTATTTGTTTTTATGTAGAGTAATGCGTAATTTTATTCCACAAAGTTGCCTTTTCTTTTATAGCAGGTAAATTGCTATTGGTATTGCTATTGCTATTGCTATTGGTAAATAGCTATTTTTCTGAAATTTATATTGCTAATTTAATTATTTGGCATATTCTGTTTGTGGCGCAGACTATAATAATAATAACATTGTTGACATACAGTCTTTGAACCTTTCAGTCTTTCTCAGCAGTACTTTGTGGCTCGTCCCACATAATAAAAACTGAAACTTTGCTATGACAACACACCCGGTTCTTTTAAATTTGCGTGATTTGATTTATGCTCGCACCACTATTTGTAAGAAATATTAAAACTTATCTTACAGTATGCCAATGTAGTAATGGTATTAAAATATAATTAAATTAATTTACATTATTAATGCTTCAGCTAAAAAATCGTTTCAGCTAAAAAATCGTATGTAATAAAAAAAATAAGAATATTTTTAATATGTGTATATGTAATATACAGTAGGTATTACTGCTAAGTTAGGCAGTAGGCCAGAGCGGGCTCCTTAAATACATGCAACTACTGTATTATAGTGTAGGTCAACTATAAAACATTTAGCAATCCACAGTGAGTATCGACTGCAATAGGACACAACACACTGCTTTGTGTAACTAAAATTCATTCTCCTGATCCACCCCCTAACATAGCAGAGTGAGTAACCTTATTGTAGATATACCCTTAGGAAGCACTGGGAGAGCAATCAGCTTATGGGGTAATACATTAGAAACCAACAGCTTATGTGTGAGTAAACATTGACTTTCCTTATAGCCTACTAGTAAAACTTGGCAACCAATACGTTTTACTATGACTGTGTATAACATATTAAGCCATATTTCATCATGAACACCAGCTGTTATTTTACCATTGCTTTTAATTTCGCGACAAAACAATGTCAAAAAACTAAATATATCGAATACCACACATAGAATCGATCTGAAATTTTGTAACGCGATTATGAACCTCAAAAGCAATGTACTTGCAAAATTTCATCAAAATCGCCAGGCAGGAAGTGCCTTAACCTAGATAATTATCAGTCAGTCAGTGTCAGTCAATGTAATGTATCCTGAAGATTCTTACAGTAAGTATCCCGCTGTCAAGCGGGCTCCTAATAATTAGTGCATTATAGGCGTACCTTTTACGAGGTCGGTATTGCAATTTTGGATTAAATTCGTCAAAGTTAATAGTATATGAGGCAGGTTTTCAGTAACACTCACTTTATTTTACACTTCTGAAATATTAGTAAGATAAAGTTATATTAAAATTATCTTATAATTGATTACTGGATGGTTTGCTGAAATAAAAATTAGATATAATCAAAACATTTTCCGTTCTGATGGAACTTTTTTTTAGATGTTCAACAAATTTATTTAACCATTTAAACTTCGGGATCCCGTTTCAAAAAAGTCGGAATCGGGATTCGATATTTCGCTGGAATCCCTGTTTTTCGGTTTTTTTTTAAACATTAGTGCATTGATGAAGCCAGAAGTCTTCCGATTGTTTAAATATAAAATCTGATTTAAATAAAAAAATCTGATTTAAATAAGAAAATTGATTTAAATGGGTGACTACAAAACAAAGACCAAAGACCTAAATAATAAAGACCTGCATAATCTTTGAAACATGTGTTAACTTTCGTTTACTGTTTTGGTTCTCCCAACAAGCCTCTGTAACATGCTCCTTTACTAACCTGTTCCTTTAAATGGCAATGTAACCTAACGCTCTTTGGCACCTGTACAAAACAAAGAGGTAAAGTCGCGTTACGTCCTAAAGGGGATTAGGTCCCATTGCCATACAGCGTTAGGTCCCATTGGTGTAATATTATGGGTTTGTTCAGAAGTGGAAAAAATGGGAGCGCGTCACCGGGGGTTGAACCAGCGCTATACGCACGTTTCGGCCTAACAGGCCTCATCAGTAGCGCTAACCAGCTCAGCCACTAGCCCCTGACACTCGCAGTCCCACCTAATCCACTTCTATTGAACGGGCAGTCTTAAGTTGCAAATATTCTATCTCTAACAGCGGACCTAACGGCCTCAAGTATGCTAGAGTGAAACAGGAGGGAAGTACAAATAAATAAATATTCAGCTCGGTATTGCTGCCAGGTGATATTAATTAAATAAATTGGAGAAGAGCTGTTGCAACTGTAATTAAAGGTGTAATATTATTATGGGTTTGTTCAGAAGTGGAAAAAATGGGAGCGCGTCACCGGGGGTTGAATCAGCGCTATACGCACGTTTCGGCCTAACAGGCCTCATCAGTAGCGCTAACCAGCTCAACCACTAGCCCCTGACACTCACATTCCCACCTAATCCACTTCTAATCCTAATCCACTGCGAGTGTCAGGGGCTAGTGGCTGAGCTGGTTAGCGCTACTGATGAGGCCTGTTAGGCCGAAACGTGCGTATAGCGCTGGTTCAACCCCCGGTGACGCGCTCCCATTTTTTCCACTTCTGAACAAACCCATAATATTACACCTTTAATTACAGTTGCAACAGCTCATCTCCAATTTATTTAGGTCCCATTGCCATTTACAGGAGCAGGTTAGTAAAGGAGCAGGTTACAGAGGCGTGTTTGGGGAACCAAAACAATAAACGAAAGTTAACACATGTGTTTCATACAGGTCTTTGTTTTTTGGGTCTTTGCTTTTTAGTCACCCGATTTAAATGAAAAAAAATCTGATTTAAATCAAATAAATCTGATTTAAACAAAAAAATCTGATTTTTTTATTTAAAAAAAAATCATGATTTTTATCAACCCTGCACCCATGACATTTGCTAGATCATCCGCATCTTCAAGGCCAGTGTCCTTTAAGATGCGTCTCAAGAAAGTCATGGGCTGTCCACCATGCTTATTCAGTCCATGAGGCTGCCAAAGTATAAGTTTATGCACTGGCTGGTCCTCACGGTGAAAGCAATGTCCTGCAAAGCGGAGGCGATTTTGTTCTAGTGTCAAGCTTGGGGGAACCAATGAGACACCTCCAATGTTATATAGTGTCTGGTTGGAGATGTGTGCATTGTACTTGACACAATGTACCCGGCGTAGCATTCTTGTGAATGTGCCATCCAGAGATTTGGTGTCCTCAGCAGTTAGAGCCCAGCATGGACTCCCATAGAGGAGTACTGGAACTACTGCTGCTCTAAATAATCGGACCTTAAGTTTCCGATTAATTCTCGGTGACTTCCAAATCCTGCAAAGCATATTCAAGGCTGCCCAATGCTTTCCCTTACGTATTCGAAGGTCCTCATCTGACTTCCGGATCCATGATCCCAGGTAACAGAAGTCGTCCACATGCTCAAGCATACCATCCTTTGAGCTTATGCTCATCCGATCAGAGACTTGCTGAGGACTTTCAAAGTTAACTGTCAAAATTTTGGTCTTTCTGGAGTTAATAAAAAGACCAACACTAGAAGCAGCATGTTCTAATGAGCTGAGGAGCCGTTGGGCTCCCTCTAGTGATTCTGAGAGTACTCCTAAGTCATCAGCAAAGTCTAGATCAGTTAGGTACTTGGCAGGATTTCCTCGACTTCTGGAGCCAGTAGGTGGAGTTATCATCACCCCATCATCATTATGATGATCTAAGGACATGCGTAGAACATAGTCAACCACAATTATGAACAAGAATGGTGCAAGTGTGTCTCCCTGGAGGACGTCCCATAACACTTCAAATGGTTCTCTGTCACCGTCAACAGTAGAGACAAATGTTGTCGAACCATCGTATACTGATCTGATTGCTGCAATAATTTCATCAGGAATCCCATATAATGAAAGTATGCTGAACATACGTGAGAGAGAGACTGAATCAAAGGCCTTGAAGAAGTCAACAAAGATAACAGCCAGATGCCTATCTTTCTTTTTTGATAACTCTTCAATTATCCTTCGGGTATCCTATGGGCTCCATGGTCCCACGAATGCCGAATTGGCCGAATGCCAAAATAAGGATCACGAGACGAATTACAGAAATGCTGAAATGTTTGATCCTGTTTAAACACTTAGTTAGTAGGCCTACAACATGAATAAACCATGCAGTTAGGTGTATAATAATTATGTTCGGGTTTGCAGTTAGATCAACATTAAATAGACCATGCAGTTAGGTGTATAATAATACTGTTCGGGTTTGCAGTTAGCACAACATTAATTAGACCTTGCAGTTAGGTGTATAGTAATACTGTTCAGGTTTGCAGTTAGCACAACATTAATTAGACCTTGCAGTTAGGTGTATAGTAATACTGTTCAGGTTTGCAGTTAGCACAACATTAATAGACAATGCAGTTAGGGCTATGGTATATGTGTAGTCTTTACCACCCTTGTACTCTAGCGACCTTCCAGAGAATTTGTTAGTTAGGTGTATAGTTGATTTGCATGCGTCTGGAACAGTTAGCACTTTGGACGATAAAGAGCACGTTAGCGTTTCGAGTGGTTTGCCGGTATACGTGTGGAAGAGTTTAAGTGGGAAAGAGTGTGGAAGGGTTTACTTTGGGAAAGAGTGTGGAAGGGTTTACTTTGGGAAAGAGTGTGGAAGCGGAAGGGTTTACTTTGGGAAAGAGTGTGGAAGGGTTTACTTTGGGAAAGAGTGTGAAAGGATTTACTGTGGGAAAGAGTGTGGAAGGGTTTACTGTAGGAAAGAGTGTGGAAGAGTTTAAGTGGGAAAGAGTGTGGAAGGGTTTACTGCGGGAAAGAGTGTGGAAGGGTTTAAATGGGAAAGAATGTGGAAGGGTTTACTGTGGGAAAGAGTGTGGAAGGGTTTACTTTGGGAAAGAGCGTGGAAGGGTTTACTGTGGGAAAGAGTGTGAAAGGATTTACTTTGGGAAAGAGTGTGGAAGGGTTTACTTTGGGAAAGAGTGTGGAAGCGGAAGGGTTTACTTTGGGAAAGAGTGTGGAAGGGTTTACTTTGGGAAAGAGTGTGAAAGGATTTACTGTGGGAAAGAGGGTGGAAGGGTTTACTGTAGGAAAGAGTGTGGAAGAGTTTAAGTGGGAAAGAGTGTGGAAGGGTTTACTGTGGGAAAGAGTGTGGAAGGGTTTACTGTGGGAAAGAGTGTGGAAGGGTTTACTTTGGGAAAGAGTGTGAAAGGGTTTACTGTGGGAAAGAGCGTGGAAGGGTTTACTCTAGAAAATAGTGTGGAAGAGTTTAAGTGGGAAAGAGTGTGGAAGGGTTTACTTTGGGAAAGAGTGTGGAAGGGTTTACTTTGGGAAAGAATGTGGAAGGGTTTAATTTGGGAAAGAGTGTGGAAGCGGAAGGGTTTACTGTGGGAAAGAGTGTGGAAGGGTTTACTCTAGGAAAGAGTGTGGAAGAGTTTAAGTGGGAAAGAGTGTGGAAGGGTTTACTGTGGGAAAGAGTGTGGAAGGGTTTACTGTGGGAAAGAGTGTGGAAGGGTTTACTTTGGGAAAGAGTGTGAAAGGATTTACTGTGGGAAAGAGTGTGGAAGGGTTTACTGTAGGAAAGAGTGTGGAAGAGTTTAAGTGGGAAAGAGTGTGGAAGGGTTTACTGTGGGAAAGAGTGTGGAAGGGTTTAAATGGGAAAGAATGTGGAAGGGTTTACTGTGGGAAAGAGTGTGGAAGGGTTTACTTTGGGAAAGAGCGTGGAAGGGTTTACTGTGGGAAAGAGTGTGAAAGGATTTACTTTGGGAAAGAGTGTGGAAGGGTTTAATTTGGGAAAGAGTGTGGAAGCGGAAGGGTTTACTTTGGGAAAGAGTGTGGAAGGGTTTACTTTGGGAAAGAGTGTGAAAGGATTTACTGTGGGAAAGAGTGTGGAAGGGTTTACTGTAGGAAAGAGTGTGGAAGAGTTTAAGTGGGAAAGAGTGTGGAAGGGTTTACTGTGGGAACGAGTGTGGAAGGGTTTACTGTGGGAAAGAGTGTGGAAGGGTTTATTTTGAGAAAGAGTGTGGAAGGGTTTACTCTAGGAAAGAGTGTGGAAGAGTTTAAGTGGGAAAGAGTGTGGAAGGGTTTACTGTGGGAAAGAGTGTGGAAGGGTTTATTTTGAGAAAGAGTGTGGAAGGGTTTACTCTAGGAAAGAGTGTGGAAGAGTTTAAGTGGGAAAGAGTGTGGAAGGGTTTACTGTGGGAAAGAGTGTGGAAGGGTTTATTTTGAGAAAGAGTGTGGAAGGGTTTACTCTAGGAAAGAGTGTGGAAGAGTTTAAGTGGGAAAGAGTGTGGAAGGGTTTACTGTGGGAAAGTGTGTGAAAGGGTTTACTGTGGGAAAGAGTGTGGAAGGGTTTACTGTAGGAAAGAGTGTGGAAGGGTTTACTCTAGGAAAGAGTGTGGAAGAGTTTAAGTGGGAAAGAGTGTGGAAGGGTTTACTGTGGGAAAGAGTGTAGAAGGGTTTACTTTGGGAAAGAATGTGGAAGGGTTTATTTTGAGAAAGAGTGTGAAAGGGTTTACTGTGGGAAAGAGTGTGGAAGGGTTTACTGTAGGAAAGAGTGTGGAAGGGTTTACTCTAGGAAAGAGTGTGGAAGAGTTTAAGTGGGAAAGAGTGTGGAAGGGTTTACTGTGGGAAAGAGTGTGGAAGGGTTTACTTTGGGAAAGAATGTGGAAGGGTTTATTTTGAGAAAGAGTGTGAAAGGGTTTACTGTGGGAAAGAGTGTGGAAGGGTTTACTGTAGGAAAGAGTGTGGAAGGGTTTACTCTAGGAAAGAGTGTGGAAGAGTTTAAGTGGGAAAGAGTGTGGAAGGGTTTACTGTGGGAAAGAGTGTAGAAGGGTTTACTTTGGGAAAGAGTGTGGAAGGGTTTACTTTGGGAAAGAGTGTGGAAGGGTTTACTGTGGGAAAGAGTGTGGAAGGGTTTATTTTGAGAAAGAGTGTGAAAGGGTTTACTGTGGGAAAGAGTGTGGAAGGGTTTACTGTAGGAAAGAGTGTGGAAGGGTTTACTGTAGGAAAGAGTGTGGAAGAGTTTAAGTGGGAAAGAGTGTGGAAGGGTTTACTGTAGGAAAGAGTGTGGAAGGGTTTACTCTAGGAAAGAGTGTGGAAGAGTTTAAGTGGGAAAGAGTGTGGAAGGGTTTACTGTGGGAAAGAGTGTAGAAGGGTTTACTTTGGGAAAGAGTGTGGAAGGGTTTACTTTGGGAAAGAATGTGGAAGGGTATACTTTGGGAAAGAGTGTGAAAGGGTTTACTGTGGGAAAGAGCGTGGAAGGGTTTACTGTGGGAAAGAGTGTGGAAGGGTTTACTGTGGGAAAGAGTGTGGAAGGGTTTACTGTGGGAAAGAGTGTGGAAGGGTTTACTTTGGGAAAGAGTGTGGAAGGGTTTAAGTGGGAAAGAGTGTGGAAGGGTTTACTGTGGGAAAGAGTGTGGAAGGGTTTACTGTGGGAAAGAGTGTGGAAGGGTTTAAATGGGAAAGAGTGTGGAAGGGTTTATTTTGAGAAAGAGTGTGGAAGGGTTTACTCTAGGAAAGAGTGTGGAAGAGTTTAAGTGGGAAAGAGTGTGGAAGGGTTTACTGTGGGAAAGAGTGTGGAAGGGTTTACTGTGGGAAAGAGTGTGGAAGGGTTTAAATGGGAAAGAGTGTGGAAGGGTTTACTGTGGGAAAGAGTGTGGAAGAGTTTAAGTGGGAAAGAGTGTGGCAGGGTTTACTGTGGGAAAGAGTGTGGAAGGGTTTACTGTGGGAAAGAGTGTGGAAGGGTTTACTGTGGGAAAGAGTGTGGAAGGGTTTAAATGGGAAAGAGTGTGGAAGGGTTTACTGTGGGAAAGAGTGTGGAAGAGTTTAAGTGGGAAAGAGTGTGGAAGGGTTTACTGTGGGAAAGAGTGTGGAAGGGTTTACTGTGGGAAAGAGTGTGGAAGAGTTTAAGTGGGAAAGAGTGTGGAAGGGTTTACTGTGGGAAAGAGTGTGGAAGGGTTTACTGTGGGAAAGAGTGTGGAAGGGTTTAAATGGGAAAGAGTGTGGAAGGGTTTACTGTGGGAAAGAGTGTGGAAGAGTTTAAGTGGGAAAGAGTGTGGAAGGGTTTACTGTGGGAAAGAGTGTGGAAGGGTTTACTGTGGGAAATGGTGTGGAAGGGTTTACTGTGGGAAATGGTGTGGAAGGGTTAATGTTCAGACTGTTCATGGTGTTATATTGGGGCGGGGGGGGGGGGGGGGGGGTATTTTTCAACGACAATTTCTACGTCATTTGTCGATTTATTCAATCCATCCTATTTCCATATATTCTTATATAACATACAAATTTTCCTTTACAATAAATTTTATCTTTAGTAATTTTTCATTTCTGTTTTTTCATTTTCACACTATTTTGTGATCCGCAGGCGAACTTTGCTGGTCATTCTTGCGACAGATGCTTGGACGAAGAAATGTTTGGTCTGAATTGCGACCAGAGGTGCCCGAATTGTGGCGAACACGCCCATTGTAGTAACGGCCCCACGGGTAACGGGACCTGTGTCTGCAATTGGGGTTTCCAAGGTGATGGATGTGGTCCAGGTAGGTTGACTACAGCCCAGATAGCAACTGTTTCCGATGCGGACATTGTAGGATATCCATCAAATCCGAAATATATTTTTATACTTTTGTTGGTTTCATGGACTATAAATATTCAAACGATGAGAAATTTCAGATAGCTGGGGGCTTGAAGCTAACCTAACGAGTACATTGAAACTTCGTACAGTGTAGCAAGCACCAGTGGTAAATTTAATTTTATTCTGAATTTGTTACTTTTGCGCCCGAATATACCACAGAGTCGGGAGAAAAAGTAGCACATTTTTTCCCTTTGGAAAAAAGTAACCCGTATGATTGCATTGATTTTACTTTTTTAAGCATCGGCGTAGAAAAGGTTTGCACGTAATTACAGAATAATCCATTACCACACTGAAAAGATATTGCAACATTAGTGTCAGCAAGGCGAACTGCAAAACGGAACTCAATATCCAATATTGGTATATGTTGTTAAGCGGCTCTCTAGTTACGTAATAAATATTCAGAACACTAAATTATTTAACATTGAGTAAGGCAGCCTCAGGAGTTGAAGAGTACAATAATTTCAATCGCTGTAACTATATGGAAGCAATATAGTAAAATAAATACTGCACTTCAATTTATTTTGTAACACTACTGTACTGTAGTATTGCTATGTTACAGAATTTAGCAACAAAAAAGTACCAATTTAAGAATAAATTTACGCATTACCTGGGAAAAAAAACGTAGAACTTTTTTTTAAAAAGCTTTCTCCATGTATAAATAATTATTAATTCTTATCTATTTTGCCTGTCTATCTATTTCGCCTCGTAGTCACTATCTAATTTTTAATTTATTAAATTAATTTATTTACATTTATTTTTAACAGTCTCTTGTCCCGAACGCAAACAATACATAGCAATGGATAATCGTTGCCATGGAGACGTGTTGGATGAACTTTTAGATATGCATTCTGGTGCGACATACGACGGTGTCTACAGGAATCGCTTACGTGCCTTCTACCAGCTACTACATACATCCGGATATGTGAGTTGTTACATTATTGTGTTAGAAACAACAACATACTGTAATCCGAACCACTACCGTGGTCCAAGTACCACATCATTGGCCCCAGTCCCAGTACCAATACAGTGCCCAGTCCCAGCATTCCGGTTCCCGATAAGTTGACATAATATAACTAAATTACATACACCATTACTACACCAAACTATTCAGTGTTTATGACACTTGTGTATTTATGAAAAGGTAAACCTCCCTCGCTGCGCTCGCTCGCTACGTAAATGCATTCGGATCACAACGTTGAAAATTGCTACTTTTCATGCAAATTGATAATAGTTACATCTAAATACTCCTAAACTGGCTTTTCCCCCTACAAAATCCCCTTTAATAATATATATTATCAGCTTTCAAACTTTATTTCCCACTATCCCGAGTTGTATATTTACGGACTATATGACCTTTTAAAACTACTTTGTTAAAAATAACAGTGATTTCTATTTTCAGATGTTAATATCTTCATTTTGATAATATAATAAATGTTAACACCCTATTTCTTCGAATAAGAGCCGAATAGATACCGTAATTACTCCAATAAGGACCTGGGCGTTTAAGTTTATTAGCTACCAATTGGGGAGGCGTTTATTCGAGGGGGGCGTTTATTCGGGGAAGGTGTTTATTCGAGGGGGACGTTTATTCGAGGGAGGCGTTTATTCGTGGAGGGCGTTTATTCGGGGAAGGCGTTTATTCGAGGGGGACGTTTATTCGAGGAAGGCGTTTATTCGAGGGGGACGTTTATTCGGGGAAGGCGTTTATTCGAGGAGGGCGTTTATTCGAGGGAGGCGTTTATTCGGGGAGGGCGTTTATTCCGGGAGGGCGTTTATTCGGGGAAGGCGTTTAAGTTCCAAATTGTGTGGTTCTAGTGGGGGCGTTTATGTTTATGTTCTAGATTTTAAACATTTGGATTCTAAATACCCTAATAAATAATGATTGATAATTGATTTTGATTTAATTTGATAAATTCAAGAAAACAAGTTAAACAAATGAAATAATTCAAATGAAACCAGGATTATCTTTATTACACATACAACCTATTACCGCAGTTCAAACCACAGTATATTTACCTTCAGTCACATGACATTTGGCACATGACACATGACATTATATATTAATGATAATCGTGTGCTAGAGGCATCGCTCACTAATCGTGGCTCGCCCAACATTGTAATATTATTAAACGCCGCGGCGTTTATTCGGGGAAGGCGTTTAAGTTGCTAATTTAATGGTAACGGGGGCGTAAATTCGTGGGGGCGTTTATTCGAATAAATACGGTATACGAAATAAACATAGAGAAGCTCTGGGAAGATGAAAAAGAGTGAGTGTAAAGGGAACTTTTGGACAAACCGAGTGAGGGGAACTTTGGACGAACCGGGTGAGGGGAACTTTGGACGAACCGGGTGAGGGGAACTTTGGACGAACCGGGTGAGGGGAACTTTGGACGAACCGGGTGAGGGGAACTTTGGACGAACCGGGTGAGGGGAACTTTTGGACGAACCGGGTGAGGGGAACTTTGGACGAACCGAGTGAGGGTAACTTTGGACGAACCGGGTGAGGTGAACTTTGGACGAACCGGGTGAGGGGAACTTTGGACGAACCGAGTGAGGGGAACTTTGGACGAACCGAGTGAGGGGAACTTTGGACGAACCGAGTGAGGGGAACTTTGGACGAACCGAGTGAGGGGAACTTTGGACGAACCGAGTGAGGGTAACTTTGGACGAATCGGGTGAGGGGAACTTTTGGACGAACCGGGTGAGGGGAACTTTGGACGAACCGAGTGAGGGGAACTTTGGACGAACCGAGTGAGGGGAACTTTGGACGAACCGGGTGAGGGGAACTTTGGACGAACCGAGTGAGGGGAACTTTGGACGAACCGAGTGAGGGTAACTTTGGACGAACCGGGTGAGGGAACTTTGGACGAACCGGGTGAGGGGAACTTTTGGACGAACCGGGTGAGGGGAACTTTGGACGAACCGAGTGAGGGGAACTTTGGACGAACCGAGTGAGGGTAACTTTGGACGAACCGGGTGAGGGGAACTTTGGACGAACCGGGTGAGGGGAACTTTTGGACGAACCGGGTGAGGGGAACTTTGGACGAACCGAGTGAGGGTAACTTTGGACGAACCGGGTGAGGCGAACTTTGGACGAACCGAGTGAGGGGAACTTTGGACGAACCGGGTGAGGGGAACTTTGGACGAACCGAGTGAGGGGAACTTTGGACGAACCGAGTGAGGGGAACTTTGGACGAACCGAGTGAGGGGAACTTTGGACGAACCGGGTGAGGGGAACTTTGGACGAACCGGGTGAGGGGAACTTTGGATCCGTTAGGAAACAAAGTGGCCTCGAAATTTTGTTATTGCGGCCAAAATTGGGAGCAACAATACTAACAAATAGTCTTGAAATTAGTCTTAACACAGTTTAACAACGTCTTAATAGTCAAACGCGGTTTTTGGTCTACCAACAGTGCAACAGTCGTAAAGTGCTTGATTCAGCCTTCACGCAACTTGGCTCTTTGCAAACACTCGGTTATCTCAATGTCCAAACATGTGGTTATCCCCTTTGGGCATATGAGATTAGCGAAACTTTACAACTATAGAGCCACTTTGTAAAGAGCGCAAAGTAGTGGGGCCCTGAGTGAAGACTGGCGGTCTGCTACCGAGCTAACTAGCAGAGCTGGTGTAAGAGTTGGCGCACTCAGAAGAGTTTGCCAGAGGCTCTCCCCGCCCCAGAAAGAGCTAGTTAGCCAATTAGTCCCAATACTAACTTTGCCGAATGAGTATGCCAGAAACACACTGAGTAAAAATGGCGAAAACGCCGGGTTTGGCGGGGTCAGAGGTCATCATGATTGTTGCATAAATTAGTAAGTTTCCCGTTAAACCGTAGTTAAAAGTTATAATTAATAAACAATTAAGTTATAGCCATAAATGGTCTAGCCCCAAAATACATCCTAGATCTCCTTACACCAAACTTCAACCCAACAAGGACGGAACTCCTTTGGACTCTAAAAGTACCAAATTTCAAACTGAAAACATTCGGCGCCCGATCATTCACCTATGCAGCTCCAACAGTCTCAATTTTCAAACTCGAACCGCCACTGCCTGACAACTTTCCGCAGCCTTCTAAAAACCGAACTCTTTAATAGGGCTTTTCATATTTAAACTAAACTTTCGGACACAATCTTTGAAATTTAACAGCGCTTTAGAACCAATACATGGATTAAGCGCGATATAAGTGAATGATTTATTATTATTATTATTAATAATAATATTGCTTTATTCTTTCAATCATTGTTATCACTCCGGACGAGCGAGTTGGGACCCGCCTGGGCCCTGTTATCCAGGGGTCCATTCCATCCAAGACAGTGTACGTGGATCTTACTACTCCGAATTGGATTTTTAATTACCCTGGATGTAAGGCTGTGTTATTTTAAATGGACCGCCAAGTAGAGTAGGTTGAGTGGTCTAATTAATAGTGCCTGGATATTAGTTGTCTGCATTTGGGTGGAAATAAATTTATTGGGTCGTAAATTGGTTTTAATATATTTATTATCCAGGTCCTGTAATCAACATGAATATGAATGAAATTCCGTCTTCTAAAATGAAGGTCCGTCTAGGGGGTGGGGAGCGTTTTCAGGTCCGCGTAGCGAGACCTCTAGTATTCACTACGTTGTTGTTGTTAATTTCTCGTTAGGTCTTGGTATTAAGGATTGATACCATTAGCTCAGTTGGCGGCCCATGTGAAGAAAACCAGACTTTCTGCCGTTATATTTCACTTGTTGAAGAATACCTGTTTTTCACAAAAAACACAGGTTACAGAAGGGCTGAATCTAACCAAAACAATAAACGAATTAGTATATGTACAGGTTATAAGACAGAAATAAGCGCTATAAAATACTTAATATAGATAAATTAAAAAAATATAAAATCTTCATATATAAAATTCCAATAAAAAGTCGACCGAACAGTGAAATCCTGGTATTCTTCACATGGGCGCAGTTGGCAGAGCGTGGGACTTGGAATCTCTAGGTACCGAGTTCAATCCCCCATTCCGGTGAATGTTTTTTATTGTAAGATTGGTAGTAAGCCATTCAACCAGGCAGCTCATGCGTTAGTAGACGCGGACCTTTGCGTGATTTCGCGCTTGTTTGTTTACAACCCAAGGGGGCTTCAAAACTAATTTACATTTACACTTTTAGTCACATCAGTATTAAATAAAAAAAATAAGGTAAATTATAATTTTCAAATTGCCTTTCACCTATACAGTATATAAGTTATATAAAGTTTGTTCTGGAATGAAAATAGCATTTCACTTTTTGGCACCCTTGCCGGGTTTATTAGAAGCAATCGCTGCCTCCGCCACAGAGAGCTTGGCGTTGAGTGGTAACGACAATGCGTTGATCTTGTCGTCAACAAAATCCTTGAGCTCGTCTATTTGTCCGGATATTGTCTCTGAAAGAACCTTTTTTAAGGCCTTCACAGCCTCTGGGTCCAACTCCTCCTCCACCTGTTCTACTTCCGGTGCCGCTACCGTGTCCCGACTCTCTTCCTCCACTTCCGGTTCACTTATGACGTCATCCCGCAACGGAGTTCCAGTCAGGGGGGTATCCGGTACACTACCGACCGGTAACCCGGGGTAACTGAATTCTACGTCGAGTCGCACTTTAGGCGTCATGACGTATTTGTACAGCTTGTAATGCCGGAAGTAGGTGTCTGTCACGTACTGAGCCACCGTCTGTATCTGCAGAGGAGTGAACAGCTGCAATGAGTAGGGAGGTCGTTTAACCCCGTGGTTCAGTAGTGACTCTTTGAAGTAGGTGAACGCCTGTGTAACATTAGTATACGGCGTCTCCGCGTTCACTTTATGAACGTTAACTATCATTGAAAACACTGCCGATGTTTGTTCGTTTGTAAATAATTCTCGTCTACAGAACTGAATCGTATAGAAATACAAGTCTAGGGTTATTTGCGAGCGGGGTTCTACATTTAAATTGAACATTTCCGCGAGATTGGAGCGAAGTTGTTCCGGGTTTTCCGCTCGCTGTAGCCGTTCTGCTTGAGGCAGTGTAAGGTGCTCCCAAAGACATATCTTGGGTTTGTGGAAGCGTGGGAGATTTGGTTTGTAGACAAGCTGATCCGAAGGAACCAACTCTGCCGGCTCTTGGTGCTCTAACTCCTCTTCAACAAGCTCCTCCACCGGTCTATCAACAGGGTCCACGCCTTCTTTTATTGGAGATGAATCTCGACTCTGTATCTCCGCGACTGCTACGTCGGATTCTTGCTTCGCAGATTCTCGTGTGTTCTCACCATTCGCATCACGAGTTTCCGTTTCATCAGGTTCTGACTGAGTCATTATTGTAAAGTATAATTTATCAATTTAATTTGCTACAATAATTAATTTAATTATTGCTTACCGATACATACCAGTAGTAAAAGTAATAATTATAATAATATCGGTACGAAATGAAATAAAATAAAACCAATTCGTTACACACGCCAGTAGGCTACTTAATGTACAGGATTATCAATATCAGTTAAGATGCCCATCTTATTTGGCATCCTATTTACAGCGTCGTTATTACCATGGCAACATTTGAATCGATTTATGGCGGGATATTTAACATCATGTATATACACCATTTCCCAGAATATAGTGTCGTAATTCAGTGACACGGCCCCCAACCCCCCTAATTTTTTTACAAATCGTAATGAGATTGCATGAAATTTGAAACCGAGATAGTTTCACCTCCCGACCACTGACTGGCTGAGCCAGAAGTTTTATTTTCGCTTTCATTCTTTAGCTACAAGCGTTTAAAAAAAGTGTCCCCAGCGATATTACACCAGTTACACCGCAGTTATTCTTCGACCTTATAGTGATTTGTTGGTACTGATAAAAAGCTGACCGTATAAGGATTCCAAATATGTAAGACAATTTGAATTTCGTTGAAAAATAGCGGAGATATGGGCATTCAAATTTTGCATGGTTTTGCACCGGCGCGAGGTTATTTTACTCTATTTAATCAAGGACTGCTATACTACTATATATATATTATATAGATATACTACTATATATACTACTAGTATAGTAGTATAGCAGTCCTTGTATTTAATATATAAACCATATTCTGGAACATTTTTTAAATGTATGAATAGCTAAGTAATAGTATGATTAAAGATGTAATGCATTGTTGCCCAGCTACGTATTTGGATAAACAAAATATTCCAGATTATGATGTATTTATTAAATAGAATAAAATAGCCTCGCGGAGGTCCATAAACATGCAACATTTGAACGCCCATATCTCCGCTATTTTTCAACGAAATTCAAATTGTCTTACATATTTGGAATCCTTGTACGGTCAGCTTTTTATCAGTACCAACTGTCAGTACCAGTACAACTACCAACCTCACTATAAGGTTGAAAAATAACTGCGGTGTAACTGGTGTAATATCGCTGGAGACACTTTTTTTAAACACATGTAGCTAAAGATTGAAAGCAAAAATAAAAATTCTGGCTCACCCAGTCAGTGGTCGGGAGGTGAAACTATCTCTGTTTCAAATTTCATGCAATCTCATTACGATTTGTAAAAAAAAATTAGGGAGGGGGGGGCCAGGTACCTGAATAACGACACTATATTCTGGGACATGGTGTAATAGCAGTATTATAATTGATTGATTGATTAATTGAACATCGGGGCTAACGCCCCCAGCGGCTATAATAATATCATTATAATGTATACAACTATATGTACATCTATCCAATCACGCAAGATTACGACATACAGGTAGTCACCATTAACTTAATATTTCAATAAAGTCATTTATAAGACAGTAGTACACTTTATGAGTTATAAGTTTATAACTCCTTTATAATACAGTACACTTTATGTACACCATCTCCCGTAATACAACAATCATTTTTAGCATGTCAGAGCCACCCCCCCCCCCCCCCTCCTAATGTTTTTCAAATTCCAATCATATGCTACTAAATTTGGTATGAAGGTAGTTCAATGGCAATATTTGCCACCTCCGTCGGCTTTATTTGTCGTCATGAGAACTGCCTTCATCTGCAGATTCCGATTCTGAAAACCGGTCTAAATATTACCAAAAATAACCAGAGATATATAAGTGGTCTAAAAGGTCTAAATACTAAGTGTAAATTTTCAGTAATCAATTCTAGAATATTAATTACGCGTAATGAAGAAACAAGATGGAGAGTTTTAAAAGCTTAACTAAATAATAATTAATATTCTAGAATAAAGATAAAAAAAATATTAGAATTATAGCGATTTACGTCTCAAAATTGACACCTTAGTATTTTGATAATATCTCCGGCATAATAAATATGGTGTAACAGCAAAAGACTTCCTCCTCAATTTTAAGCAAATATCTGGTTTTAGATACAGTGGAAAAACTGTACTACTGTAAATTTATAATTTATTGTTGTCGCTTTGGCCACGTATTTACCATATATTTGGTGAACATAAATTAGGAGTAGCAGTTGATCGTTAAAGATTACTTCCCATCCCATCCCATCCCATCCCATCCCATCCCATCCCATCCCATCCCATCCCATCCCATCCCATCCCATCCCATCCCATCCCATCCCATCCCATCCCATCACATCCCAACCCACCCCATCCCATCCCATCCCATCCCATCCCATCCCTTCCCATCCCATCCCATCACATCCCACCCCATCCCATCCCATCCCAACCCATCCCATCCCATCCCATCCCATCCCATCCTATCTCATCCCATCTCATCCCATCCCATCCCATCCCATCCCACCCCACCCCACCCCACCCCATCCCATCCCATCCCATCCCATCCCATCCCATCCCATCCCACCCCATCCCATCCCATCCCATCCCATCCCATCCCATCCCTTCCCATCCCATCCCAACCCATCCCATCCCATCCCATCCCATCCCACCCTACCCCATGCCATCCCAACCCATCCCATCCCATCCCATCCCATCCCATCCCATCCCATCCCATCCCATCCCATCCCATCCCATCCCATCCCATCCCATCCCATCCCATCCCATCCCATCCCATCCCATCCCATCCCATCCCATCCCATCCCATCCCATCCCATCCCATCCCATCCCATCCCATCCCATCCCATCCCATCCCACCCCATCCCATCCCTTCCCATCCCATCCCATCCCATCCCACCCCATCCCATCCCATCCCAACCCATCCCATCCCATCCCATCCCATCCCATCCCATCCCATCCCATCCCATCCCATCCCTTCCCATCCCATCGCATCCCATCCCATCACATCCCATCCCAACCCATCCCATCCCATCCCATCCCATCCCATCCCATCCCATCCCATCCCATCCCATCCCATCCCAAACCAAACCAAACCAACCCATCCCATCCCATCCCATCCCATCCCAACACACCCCATGCCATCCCATCCCATCCCATCCCAGCCCATCCCATCCCATCCCATCCCATCCCATCCCATCCCATCCCATCCCATCCCATCCCATCCCATCCCATCCCAACCCATCCCATCCCAACCCATCCCATCCCATCCCATCCCATCCCATCCCATACCACCCCATCCCAACCCATCCCATCCCCCCAAACCAACCCATCCCATCCCATCCCATCCCATCCCAACACACCCCATGCCATCCCATCCCATCCCATCCCATCCCATCCCATCCCATCCCATCCCATCCCATCCCATCCCATCCCATCCCATACCATCCCATCCCAACCCATCCCATCCCATCCCATCCCATCTGTAAAAGCTTTTGTGGGATAACTGATTCGTTTGCCTTGTTGGCCAGTTCCCCCCCAGTCGCTAAGAATACTCTCAAAGTGATCTATAGTTAAAAATAGTGCAAGTTACCAGCTTATTGGCTGATTTGCTGTACGCAGGCATCTGGGCTCTGTTTAATCGGCCAACAAGCCTAGGGAGGTTGCGTCATAGCCTTGTTTTTGTATCTCCCAATAGAATTTGAGTTAGCCTTGATTTTGACCTATCACAGAGCTGCTGAACTGAAAATTTCCTATCTCACTGCTCTTTCTCTGTGTTGAACGGGAGCTTCGTGGAATAAGGGAGTTGGTATCCTCGTATAGAGCAGTAGTCACGAGTTTTTCAAAGCCACGAAAGAACGGCTTTTTAGTGTTTTATGTTTTCTGCTTTTTAGCGCAACACTAGTAGGTTTAATTATAAGGACATATATCCTTTAACTGCACCTCGCATTTAACTCGCATTTGACACACCGTAGTCACGGCCTTTAATAACTGGCTTTGTGAATACTGCATACTGCTATTTGTTGTCGGTTATTCATTATATTTGTTGATGAATTATTATATTGGAATAACGAGAAATAACCCGACACCCAATATTCTTGATATACCGAAGGTAAGAGAGAAAGGTTACAGATAAACGATTGTGACTTATGTTAAAGTGGTTTGAAGTGAATCTAATGTTATTTGATAGACCCTACATGAGTCAGTCTGTGTTCCTTTTATATGTGACTAAAATCAGTGAAGATCGGCAGATTAGTGTGCAGTATTGTGCAGCATTGTGTATGAGTGAGTCTGTTAAAGAAGCATTCCTAAAGAATGCGCCATATATGTGAATTATAATTAAGCCATATCGTTGTGAGTAGTTTAAGTCATAACTCTGTTTATGTAGATAAAGCGCCACGTCCTAAAGGAACTGTTAATATTACCGAAGGTGAATAATATTGTCAGAGATTATATAATACTGTCAGTCGAATAATACATTAGGCTTACATAGCAATAAAATTAAACCGTCGAACCCAATCTCCCGGGAATATCCAGCGGGTGAATGGTCGCGCACGGATTGGTTTCGACTAGTGTAGTGAATCAAATACTTGTCATAGGCTAAAAAGCGATTTATTATCTAGAAGACATTCTAATTTGGCGGGTTAAACTGCCAAAGGTCTGAAAGCGCGAACATTAAAGGATATAGCTTCTATATTGCAGTAGGCAATAAAGCTGAAGTACTGGCAACCGGTACCCAGTAGGCCTGACTACCTAACCACCCGGACCGGTACCTACAGCAGTACAGGTACAGCAGTATTATTCGATTTTGATAGTTATATACCGGTAGGCCTTAATAATTAATCAGGGAGGGCCCGCCCTGGTTTTTTATTGAGATTTTTACTTATTTCTGTCAAGTTTTATTTGTTTGTAGGCCAGTATTGAACAGAAGGCGTGTAAGCCTGATCAGATTGTACAGACAATTTGTAGGCTGAGCTGTTGTCTGATTGCTGTTAAGTCCGAACGAATTGCAGTGTGTGTAGATCACCTGTCCGATTAAGTACGGTTAGGAAGTAGGGGCAGCGAACGCTGTAAGGTAAACCCCCAACTAAAGAATAAGTCGCACTACTGGGTTAGAGCGCATACTCCCTAATCATTTCGGAGTCTGCATGTCCTGTAGTTTATTTGGGCTTGAGAGTAGTCTGCCATCGTTTAGTCTGTACTTTGTTTGTGTGAGTCTGTACGGGTAGCGTATAATTTTATTTAGATAATTTGTAGGCTGGATAGTTGTCTGTCTGTTATTAGGTCTGAACGGATTGCAGTGTGTGTAGAGCCCTTGTCCGATAAAGAACGGTTGGGAAGTTGGGGTAGCCATTGCTGTAAAGTAAACCCCCAATTAAAGAATAAGTCGTACTACTGGGTTAGAACGCATACTACCTAACTATTTCGGAGTCTGCATGTCCTGTAGTTTATTTAGGCTTGATAGTAGTCTGTCAGTATTTAGTCTGCATTTTTGTTTGAGTGGTTTGTACGCGTAGCGTAATATTTATTATTCAGAGTTTATGCGATTATTCGCAACATTCAAGTCCCCAAGTTTGTTCCTACAGTAATTGTGTTTGTTATACATACCGCTATAGTTAAATTAACCCCGGTACTACACGGGCTGCTCGGCGTAGGTAAAGACTGGTGATTTTGTGCATCGGTCACTCCAGCAGATGCCGTGGTTCTTTTAGCTGTTCAAGTATATTTAACTACTGATTATCTGTTGTACAAGTACTCGTACCTAATTTAGGGTTTAGTGTACAGTACTTTCCGAAGTAATTAGTGTAGACATTATATCTGTGTTGTAAAGTGGTTGATAGGCACATTCGATTAGCTCTATTAACTTCTAGGTAGGAACACTCCGTGATACATAACGTAGAACCTATAGCGATACGGCTATAGGTCGTCAGGCGGTGGTATTTTCCTATCTAGACAACGCAGTGTATTTACTACTACTTATTATTTCAAATACCGTAGTACCCTGTCCGTTGTAATAACCGGTATTCTAACCCTTTGTTAGGCTGGTTTGTAGACTTCTTGTAAAATTACCCTGAAATTCGTATTTTGTGTGTTTTATAAATTTTTGTGTTTATTTAGAGATTGTAATCTCACCCGAATTGTACGTAATTTGTAGTATTAAGTAACTTAGGTAAATTAGAATTATTTGTTTTAGTGTCCTATAAGTAACACTTCACTGAAAGCGCACCGCTTTGTGTAGTGATTACTCCCCAGAAATAATAACATTTATTTCAAACATTGACAAAACCCATTAAAACGGGTATATATATATTATAAATCAAATCTAACGATTTATAAATAGTAGGCCTACCATACAACCATTAGGTCTCAATATCAGTTGGATTACTGCTCAAATAACGGTAGTAAAGTAAGTAAAGTAATCAAGTAACCCTAAAATACAGAAATTCAATTATTTAAAATAATTGATATACCGGTATTTACGATAGGCCTATTATCTTTATTTCTATAAATTTAGGCTGAAATTATACCGGTACTTATAATTAATTCTAGTCCAGAATTATATAAACTACAAAACTGTAAACTGTATACCGGTATTCCCGATAGGCCTATTATATATTTATATATATTTGTGCTAAAATTATACCGGTATTCTGTGATAAACCTAGTCTGTAATAATACTTATATAGTTATATATACCATAAGCATACCGGTATTATAATATATTATATATCACGCTACACTGAGTAGCAGTAACGGTAATTAATTACTAGGCTAGCAGTTAATACTGAGTTACTAGACTTGCTTAGACTGTAATATAGCAGTAGGCATTCAACTGTACATACCTAGTCATGTCTGATACTAAGCAGAACCTGTCAGACAGTTTATTAGATGTAACCATCTGCAACTCAGATCGAGACGTACAACCGTCTGGTCGTAAGTTCAGTTCACCTCCCACTGTGAGGAAGGTCATCCCTCCAGTAGTAATAACAGAACCTAGGCTAGTCCAACATCGTAGGTCTATCATAGGCACCCGAGCTCAGGTCAAGCGGGACCAACAAGCAGCGGAACAGCAACAACCCGCTAGTCAAGAACCTATTCCTCAGCGGCCCAGCAGCTCCAGTAGTGAGGATACTGTAGAGCTGACACCCGAGCGCGGAGCAGAGATGACGGATGCGGTTTATACGGATCCCCTTCTCATCCTTCCTGCAGCCGTACTCACTAGGTTATTGATCGCTGTGGAAGAACACCAGATCGATTGGGCGAGAAGCCAGCGTTCAACTAGAGATAGTTATGCTGGATACACAAGAGAAGAACTGAAGTCCATGGTCGAGTCGCAAGATTCTTCAGCTCTATAGAGCGATTAAAAGAACAACTGTTTCAACAACCTCAAGGACCTCAAGAGCAGGGATTGCTGCTTTATCAAGTTAGAGAAAGAGTTCTACGAATCAGGCTAATATTATCGGCATTTGAGGAGGCTTCTAAACGAAGGCAAGACACGTCGTTGCAAGTTGCCGTAAAGACTTGGTTTCAAAGGGTGAGTCTCCAGGTTCAAGGAACAGCTCAGTGGAAAGCTCAGCTAGAGGAGCGCTCAACCCATGGAGAATCAACAGACGCTACTTTTTCCCAAGTGGAAAGTGAAGCGACGGCAGAGAAACCGCATAAGAGGGATGCCATTGACATCTATCTGTCAGACTATCAACGTTTTTTAGGTGATGACGAGTTGAGGAGAAGGTTAGAGGGACTTAGCCCTAATAGTGAAGGAACCAAGCTTGTGTTGGATGCCATCGATGTGGAAATGAGGGCTGCGAACCAGGCTAAATTTGATGAACAACTCCGCATCACACGAGTCCAAGAAGAACAAGTCAAGAAAAAACGTATAGAAGACAGAAAGAAAGCAGCAGTAGCAGCTGCCGAAGCGGAAAGGAAAGTAGCCGAAGCTGAAAGAAAAGCGGCAGCGGCAGAGGCAGCGGCCGAGGCAAAAGCGGCAGCGGCAGAGGCAAAGGCGGCCGAAGCTGAAAGAAAAGCGGCAGCGGCAGAGGCAGCGGCAGAGGCAAAAGCGGCAGCGGCAGAGGCAAAAGCGGCCGAAGAGACCAACCAATTAGAATTGGAAAACATTCAAGAGAATCAAGACTGCATAAATAAACAGTTAACGGCTAGCCATATGCAGATGATGAATCGATCTACTCCCAAAAGACAAGGTTATACATCATCTGAGGAAGGCGATACCACCGATACTGAAGGCAAAGGAAATGGATCTCGTCTAAGCCGACGTAAAAGAACATTCCACCGTCAGAAATTGCCTGATTTGCCTCCAGCTGTTAGAAGGCAACTAAATAACACCAACTTAGGCAGTACAGAACCCACAGACCAAATAATTAAAATAGAAAGACTCCCTACTATAGTAGATGAGCCTGAAATAATTAGGCCTGTTCTTGAAATCACCCCTTCGGTGATAGACATACCTGTGCTCCCTGAGACTACCTCCAAATTCCCTTTGCATAGCACTAAGCTACCTGTGCCCCGTAGAACTGCCCCGGATACAGTTCAGGTCCTGGACCCCGAGCGAATTATTCATAATTTGTCGCCCGTTGTCCCTCGTCCGCCCGCTACAACGTTGGCGACTCCCGCTTCGGCGGTCGAATGGGTGGACGAGAGACGACGGGGGATGGATATCCTGCTCGGGCAGATGCAGGAGACTGTCCAGCAGTTCAAGGGCACAGTAAGGGAAAGTAGACTAGAGTTGCAAGAAGTGCAGCAAAGTATCGCGTTAGAACGCGATAAATTAGTAAATACTCAAAGAGGTATACCACCACCCTCTGTAACAATGTGTCAACCTGTTAGGTCTGAAGTATCTCATGCGCAAGGTGTGGAGCCTACACGCATATATACTGCTAGCGAAGTAGAAACTCCTATAGTGAACCCTATTAAGGGTAATTATAGACCTGTTGATAATGATATTCCCTATAGAACTGATCATAATCCGAGAAATTTATATACCGATAATTCGATATTAAATAGCACGATGGCCCAAGAAAGTTTTACGCGTCAAATGGCTAGAACCGAAGCCCGGCAAGCGGTAAAGGTTGGAGAGATCGTCAAGTTCAATGGAGATGAGATGAAATGGTTACCTTTTAATGAATATTACAAAGATAACATACAGAACTCTGTACTATCTAATGGAGAAAAACTTAGATACCTCATCGAGTGCTTGGAAGGATCTCCCAAGTTAATGGCGTTAAAGTTTATTGGACATCCAGACGGATTAAGACAAGTTTGGGATACACTAAACATCAGGTATGGTAATAGGAATAATATCGCTGGGTACTTGTATGCAAAGTTAGTAGCGCCCCGAAAGTTTATTAGTAGCGGAATTATCGAGTTTTCCGATGAGATCCAGGAGATCTGCAGACAATTAGATTGGCTAGGTAAGTCTCATGAGTATCAGAACACTATGGTTATTAGAGCAGTGGCTTCTACTTTACCTAAAGGTGGAGTAGGTACACGCTGGGATAAGAAAGTGTTATATATGATGGAACAACAACGGCGAGACCCTACCATGGCTGATCTCATGTCATTCCTAGATGGAGAAGTGAAATTACAGCTCCTGAAACTGTCTAGGGAGAAAACACCGGAAAACAAGGTAAGTGAAAAACCCGTCTCTAGGAGAAAAATAACACCAGTATGTTATACCGATGACGGCGAAAGCCAGACTTCACAAGGAGAAGATAGCGGGAAGGACACGGATAGATCTTATTACGTGAATAAAATGCCTAAAGATCAGGTAAGTAAATTCAAGTCTCGAACAAATGACAGGAGAGAACAAGTAAGAAAAACTCCTCCCACGTCTCCCAAGAGAATTCAGGTGAGAAAGCCCGAAGAAAAGGCAAGTGTACACAATGTGACTCAGAATAAGGTAAGTAACATCAAACCAAAATGTGCGCTGTGTGACGGGACCCACTATTTGAATAGGTGTGATGAATTTCTAAAGAAATCATTAACGGAGAGACGCGAAGTTATGTGGGATAAGCGGTTATGTTATAATTGCCTCAGACAAGGACACCAACGGCGTACCTGTTTCTCGGACATAAGATGTGCAAAGTGTGGTGCGAAACATCATATCTTGTTGCACGCTGAATTCGATCGAAATAGTCCGAATCAGGTAAGTGATTCCGAGCTACATGTCCAATTCAGTGATGTGAACGACACTGATCAATCTGAGATGGAAGGATTCTATACAGATGAGTTCTCCGACGAAAACGAATCCTGTTACATGATAAATACCGCAGTGTATCGAGCACTCACATATGAAAAGGATCCAGACAACGACTTTACTCTAACTACTTCTGAGCGACAACCATCTTGGAAAGAGCCATCTTCAAATGTAGGGATCCGAGAGTTTCCTGTGGTGCAAGTGAGGGTTCACGGACCTGAGAGGAGTTATGTAGTGAACGCCCTCCTTGACTCCGGTAGTACAGGAACATTCATCGACAAAGAGCTAGCCGAAGATATATTTGCTGGACAACCCAAGTTCCAAACTAAGCTCAACATGTCAGGCATTATGCAAGTTTGGAAATCTACAATAACAGCTGATTATTATGTAGGAGCGTTGTCCACCCCCCAGGACGAACTAGGAGAAAACAGCATAAGGTCAGTGAAAATGGTGGCTATAAAGAACTTCGCTACTACTCAAGCAGACCTTTATAATTGGGACGAGGATGAGAGCATCCAACATCTTAACATACCTCGATTCCAGACTGATTATCCTGGAGTGCAAATACTCATCGGCCAAAACGCGCATGAGGCGCTGGAGACATTAGAGAAACGGCCTGCTCAACCGCAGCCCCTACAGACCTATGCGGTAAGAACTAGAGTAGGTTGGTATTTTACTGGCCCTTCCCGTAGAACACTCAGAGAAAGACTACCGCAAGAGAGCGTATGCCAGGTGAGTGAATGGGAAGATGATACCAGTGAGGGAGACAACTCAACTGAGGGAATTCCATACTCCTCAGATAATGACGATGTTCACCAGCTTTTTGATGAGGAGAATACCATCGATCTCCTTAAGGAAAACGAGGCTTGGCAAAACCAAGTGAACTTATGTCAACTTCTCTATCCATCTGAACGAGAAGCTTACAACGACGAGTTAAATGACGTCATTGAGCGTCTGCAATGCCAAGACTCGAGATGAACATGCTGTACGATTCTTTACGCAAGAGGCGGTAGAGCCCAATTCCTACGATAAAGCCTTGTCGGTGGAAGAGGAAAGGGCCAAACAGATCCAAGAGACAACTACACGTTTCCTCAAAGATCAAGGTAGGTATGAAGTCGGTCTACCTTTCCGCAAGAGAGAACCGAAGTTCATCAATAACAGACCCCTGGCGGAAAAAAGAATCGCGCAACTCCATCGACGCCTTACAGCTAATTCTTCAGCCAAAGCAATGTATCAAACACAGCTGGAAAAATTTATTAATAAGGGATACGCGGAGAGAGTACCGGAAGAAACACCTGTGACTGAAAGAACGTATTACTTAACTCACCATTACGTTCCTAAACCCGGTAAACCACACGAAGTGAGAGTAGTGTTTGATGGCTCCGCTCTTTACATGGGTCAATCCCTTAACTCTGAATTGTTACCCGG